>CM024240.1:43161746-43231187 GCA_013421045.1 Propylea japonica
CTACTAACAAGAGAAAGTTCATATCAGGATACTGCCACTACTTAGAAATCAAGCTCGATTGATGCCCATCGGCCATCTATCTCCGGTGGGTCAAGAACTCTGTTCCGAAGCCTTGACCTCAATCACAGGTGACTAGAATACTGGGTAAAGATGCGAAATGCATCGCTAATGTCAGAACAGTCTGTCACGATTACCCGTCAGATGGTTCAATTGGTTGAGGTTGCATAATAGTCTATGCTGAAGGAATACTGGTACTTCCGATGAGCCAGATAAAATGATTTAGAAATCTGATTTTCACATCATCATCTACGAATAGATTATGACCTAATAATTTTTTTTGAATTCGAAATGAAACACACACTACCATCTTGGTTTGATAGCAATTGTTCTATTTTCTGAAAAAGTCTGAAAATTTAGGAAAAGATCTGAGCAGGTTGTTTCGAGTGCTCGTTCATTGTTGGAGCAATTATGCTATTATCTCAGAAATTATATTTTGAAAATTATTCAAAAAATGAAATATGTAAAAATCAAAAATAAAAGAAATAAATTATATTATTTATTTACAACTTCAAATCAACACATTGGTTGTTAACATAGTCTACATTTAACAAGTTTTTTGTAATTATGTATTTTTTTATGTCATTTGGTAAGCTATTAAATGTGGAAAGACTAGAATACAAAGGACCAGATCATCCAATATCTGTTCTTGTTCTTTTTTGATAGAAGCCATTCTTGTTTCTTGTGTTTTATTTCGTGATATTATGTACCCTTTGTAGTAAGCATTGACTCTTTAGTTGTTCGTTTTCTAGTTTATGAACTAACTTGCACAGTTGCAGTTTTATTATTTCATCAATTCTCATGTATGGGTATGTCTTTTATATTTCATCAGAAGGGTAATCCTATGGAAGATCATGAAGATACTTTTATCGCTTTATTCTGAAGTCTCTACAGTCTATCAATTGAATTTGGTAGTTCTGGACCATATAACCGATAAATTGGACAGCACAGATTGTAAGTACGTAAAGTAATTTGTTTTGCTGATTTTTGGTTCAGGTAAGATTTTAGAAAGCGCCTAGCTGAGCTAGTCTATTATAGAATTCACATGAAGATTCCAGGATAGTGTTTCCGTTATATTCAAACTAAAATATTATTGTTGACTACTTGTTTGACATTCTTTCCATTGGCAACCAGTTGAAGTGGTGTACTTGCAGATGTTTAAGACCATTTTCGGCTCAAAATTGGAAAATTACAGACATTTGGGCAAAACGGTACAGAACTCCTTTGTGTAGATTTATTGCATTCATAGTCCAATGCAATTGTATCGGCTCTTCATACGCCAACTGCATTACTTTCAAAATACTTTGAAGATTATGATTATTATTGCTTAGTCTGAATATTCTGCTCGCACTTCTTGCACTCAGCTGGTCTTTTATTAAGCTCTCTTCGCTCACTTCACTCTGAATCGTGATCTTTTATTATCAGAGTGAGCAAGAAGATCAGATATATTCGCTCCCACTCAAAAGCGAGAGCTCTTCCAAATGTCATTTTATTTCTAACCTAAGAGTTAGTTTTAGGACAATTTAGGTTAGTTATTATGTTCTGGATATTTGAACGAAATATTGAACTAATTTGTTGTTACAATATTGGTATAGCGAAAGCAGAGACACCGTTTCAGAGCGAAATACAGCAAATAATAATTTTGAGGTTACGAATTCTTTGACAAGTCTTTTGCGCCTGAGCGTTCTTTTATTATTTTCACTCTACAACAAATGTCTTGACGTCACAGATAATCTTGCTCGCTCCGCAGATCATATTTTCAGACTAAGCATATGTATATTTGACGAACTAGGATTACACTGAAGTGTTCAAATGCAGTTAGGTTATCTTGGCCCCGATTAGTGGCCAAGTGCGTACCCGGAAAGGTATCACAATTAATAATTATATTTTGCGTCAATAGCAATCAAAATATTTGGTGTGCGAGCAATTATTCTAATCTCATTATAATTGTCAGTTCTCTATTGAAGGCTTGTCCATGAAAGCTTTCAAATGAACATTATATAGATTTCTCCAATCAAAACGCCGAAATACTCTTAATATTAACACTTACATTTCATACCTAACCCGATTCCAATTCCATACTTCACTTCTCATCTTAAAAATACTTATATTTTTTGTTATTCCTGTTCATCAGAAGAGGAAAGGTTTCTTACAGGGTGGTAAAAAAGATGAGCAAGATGCCATTTTTCACTTCGGATCTAAACATTCATATTCCTTGAAAGAATCGTGTCCGATCATATCACGCGGTTTGCTTTAGCCGACATTATTCCTAAAGAACAACATGGATTTCTATCTGGTCGCTCTACACTTACCAATCTTACTCTATGCATCAATGAATGTACTATGTAAGGCATGGGAACTGGTGATGGCCGTGGATGTGGTTTACCTTGATTTCTCCAAAACCTTTCATAACGTCCCCCACAGTCGATTGCTTGCCAAGCTTTCTCATCTTGGAATCAGGGGAAGTGTTCTTGCTTGGATTGGGGCTTATTTATCCAACCGTAATTTTCGAGTTAGCGTCAATCGTTTTTTCTCTGTTCAAGATATGCCTTTAACATCTGGTGTCCCCCAGGGTTCCGTTCTTGGCCCTATTTTATTCTTATTGTTCACTTCTGACCTCCCCAGATTACTCCACTCGGCACGTTCTATGTTTGCAGATGATACTAAAATTTATAACTTTCCCCTGACCAACTATGATACCAACTTGCAACGTGACCTGCACGGAATAAGTGTTTAGTGTGACTTCCTTTGAATGTGTACTGTATATCGGTAAAAACAGCCCAATAAGAGAGTACAGCATCAGTGGCATAACGCTGGGAAGTATGACTATCTCCGAGGATCTACGCTGGTCTAACCATATATCTAACATCCAAGCAAGAGCCAGACAGTAGACATATTCCATCCAAAAGTCATTTTGCGGATGCGACATCAAAACTCTGAATCTTCTTTACACCAGCTTCATTAGACCATCTTTAGAGTATTCTGGCCCGGTGCAGCGTTGGATTACTCGTATTCCATTTGGAACAACTCGTCCGTCCTACGAGGAAAGGCCGAATCTTTTCCGATTCCCATCCTTTCTTTCACTACGTGAGAGAGGTAATCTGATATTTTCCTTCCGATCGCTCCGGGATGACTTCGGTGATCGTATTCAAGGCTTGTACACCCGAATACCAACAATTTGAAAGGCCATCAGTTTAAATTGTCGAAGGAAAAGTTTAGAACCCCTCAACACCACAGCTTTCTCACCAACAGAATCTTCGAGAGATGGAACCGTTTGCCGAGTGCCGTGATAAATGCTGGGATCGTCAACGGATTTAAAAATCCCCCGGATTTTTTCATAGCAAGATCTACTAATGTGTGAATTTTTTTGTTATTTCTGTTTGAGTCTATTGGAATTAATTCCTCTTTTCTTATATTTGTATTAATAATAATAATATGTAGGTAGGTACAGTGGTGGCAAGCGTTCGAAAGATATCCTGATCCCGGCAGGACAGACTGAATTATTTTCGATCTCGAATTCTTCATCAGCAAATCTAGCTGAGTAACAAAATCGTTTGGGACCATTTCCGCCCAATCGCTATTGAAATCCCAACGAAAGTTATCGTAGCCGGCTCACGACCGGCCTGCCCCACGGCTAGAATTGAATTTGACCACGGATTCGTCATCACATCAAATCCATCTAATTACATTGAGTTTAAATGTATTTACACCAAATGCTGAAAGAAATTATCATAGTCAGATAACGAATGGAAAATAACTCAAATTTAATTTCCATGTTTTTCTACTTCACCTCATTTGTCAACTGTGACGCCAATAATTGAATAAAAAAGAAAATATTCAAATGTGGTTGCATCATCTTTGTTGGATTTTGATAGAATTCTCATATACATATCAATTCCATTAGGTACTTGTGTTGGCAACCAAAATTTCAGATTTTAGAGATGTATACTTTCACCTCATTAATTTGTTGAATCAGTTCATTCGAAATTGACAATACCGGAAGTATATTGTGTGAATAAATTCATTTATTAACGTTGACCCGAAGTTCATCAAACGCTAGTATCTACTTGATAATTCCGATTTGATGCTATTTGTGATTTATCTATAAATCAAAATTTCTGAAGAAAATATTCCCACTAGGGGTAAGTCAGGGTGATATGGCGAATCGGGTGAAATGGTGATTCACTATATTTCTTTTCCGAGCGCACAAATTGAAGATTGTATTCATTTCGATGATTACTATTTTCAATTTATCTATATTTCAAAAAAAAGATGTCGCTTAATGTCTGAGTACCAGCTGTTTCTGATGATCCGTTCAACGTGCACCTGCAAAAAGTTGGCCCCGTTTTAAAAATCGTACTAAATTTGTACAAAACTATTTTCGATGCTCAATAATTTTATACGTTGCATGCGTTATAGAGATTGCTTTCCGTAACGAAGGCCTAGAGTATTCTTGATATATTCTGCCTTCTTAGTTTATTTATGTAATACATAACCTAGAAAACATGGCCTCTAATATTTCCTTATTCTTGCTGTGCTATATTCACCGTTTCGCCCATAGGAATTGGGAGATATTGTGAATCCTGGCATGGGTGAATTGGTGAAGGATAAAAAGCGTATTTTTATAAGTTTTGTCGAGGGTTTTGTGGATGCATAAATTTTAAAAAATATTATAAAAGATATTTTCTGTTGATTCTGTTGAAGCGGAAGGGCCTAGGACGAATCGCAGCTTTTCATCTTTCGCCATTGTTCCAGGTAAGGATGCCTATATATAGAAGAAAATTAATGGCTTTAGCTGACTTTTTGAATTCTCCAGAAATTATCGTTAAACTCCGAAACAGAAATCGCCAAAAAAAAACAATCGAGTCAGTGAAAAGTGGACCAGATGCTAAAGGAAAGCTCAAAGGAAAAACCATAGCAAAATAAAAGCAAACGGAAAATCTTAGATACGTAACCTAAGAAATGAAAAATGTCCACCACTGACGCCGAATCGGAATCATCTCTAGATGTCAACTTGCAGGACGAGGATGACGGCATGGACGATGATGAGAGTTGTTGTGTAGGATGTGGTGAACTTGACAGTTGCACTAAAAAGGACGTCGATTGGATGGAATGTATTAGCTGCCAACATTGTTTGCATGAAGATTGCACAAGATATGAATCCATGTGTAATTTGTTCGGTAAAAAGCAAAAGAAGTAGTAAGACACCATTTCACCCTTGAGCATGGGTGAAATGGCGAATTTGGTTTGAAAAAAAAATTCATTTTTCAGAGTTTCGTTATGCCTTAAAAAGTTTATGGTACTGTTAAGTTGTTGTCTCTATATTCTGCCAAAGAAAAGTGTGTTTCTTTCTGTGTTTAAATATAATTTTTTTTGTCTTCTACACGGCTCTTTTTTTTTCTTCGCCATATCACCCTGACTTACCCTATATGTTAAATTTAATTAATGTAGGTGTTCATATCAGAATAATAATTCATAAAAAACTATTATAAAATGGTTTTAATATGAAAGCCCTTACTGCGCGAATTGGAATACATCAAAGTTCGCACCATGATAAAAGGATGACTACAACAAGGGTAGGTATAATTCAATGTATAATTCAATGACGAAAAAGTCAAACTTAGCAGGAACATGTGCAAAATTGAAAACCTGAAGAAAGAGCTAAATGAAGTAGGAAGGTTCTGCGCCCTTGTTCGTATTAGGAAAACGATTATAATATGTACTGAAATAGCCTGTGAACTATCGGACTCGTTCTATTTCGAAAATCCCATAACTAACATACTACGACTCGAGAACAATTTCGTGAAGAAACCTCAGGTATAAACTATGAAAACTGAAACAAGGAATAGCCAGAGTATTGAAATTTTCAGTTAGGTATAGGATAAAGCGTCCTAATGACGTGAAGGATAACGGGCCCACTAGAGATGGAGGACCTCATAGTCCGGTCAATTTAGACATAAAAATAGTGATCAAATAAGAAAATTCCGACAAAGCCAAATTTTGTAGAGACCTTAGGTTTACCACAAGGAATAAAGTCTCAAAAGTCCCCATCAGTCCCATGGGAGCTTCGGGACTTATTCGGGGTCAAAGGTCAAAATTTTAGGTTTTTTGGATTTTTCTCGAAAACGGTAAGTTTTATCGAAAAAGTACCTCAGAGCAAAGTTGTAGATCTTAAAATTCTCTATAAAAATGGTTCCCATGATTTTTTCTCTAAGACCCACTATTTCCCAGATATTGCGCTTGTAAGAATCAAGTTCTACATAATATGCACACATTTCCACACCACCTGTGAGGTAGTGTACTCGGCGCATTTTTTTAACGTGGTATCCCCGGTAGGCCTATTCCACGAACCTTTATGACGTTATTTTCAGGAACAATAATTATTTAATAGTATGAAGATTATTGATATGGGTTACTGAGTTTAACTTTTTTTATTACTTTAATCTGACTCATACTCTTCATATTCAACTTCACCAATCATGTTTTCTTCAATTTCTTGTGTCTTCTTCTTCTTCTCCTTCCTGTTGATGAACGCTTAGAAATTGTTCAAATGAAGATGAATCAGTTGTCTCTTCAAAAATCACATGAATCTTCCTCTCTTGTATTTAATTGAACATTTGAGCAAGAGACACCTTGGCAATTGGTACACGCTGGAGAACACTGCAATCCTACTTTTTTACAGCCACATTTGGCACTACAACCTTTCTTGCAATTGCAAAAAATAGTGTTAAGAAGTTTTTCTGGAGCAGGGGGCAGTAAAGTTCGAATCGGTTCCAAAGTATTATTTATCAATTTCCAACCCCAGTCTTCAGGGTTCAGTTCATTGCCTTGCCATGTCTGAACTTGATAGTATACTCGAAACAAATGTTGAGTAGCAGATGCCGATGTTGGAGGAAGACAAGATAGCTGTACTTGCTTTTTTTCGTGTATTTTTTACGAATGTTAAATATCTGTACGTATCTATGCAATCAATTTTTTTGGAGCTCCATAAACCGCAAGAAGAAACCGAATTCCTTTAGTAATTAGTATTTGAGGTGAAGAATTAATTTCTGTAAATACTTTTGCGCAGTCAATCAAATCATTTTTTTCAAATAATTTTAATACTGAATTTTTGCCCCTTCTAAACATTGCTGACGTAGTATCGCATCCGGTTATCGCATGTAAAAATAAAATAAAGTTTTGGCATTTCGGATAAGCTGATAAACTTTTTGAAGAATATATTTCTGTCCGTTGCTGCGCCTTCCCAGGTTTTAAAAAGTAAATAATTTTATCAGATGGAGTCCTTGCAGTGAGTAGTACTAATAAATCAACATCTTCACCCACTACAATAGCTGTATTTCTTGCATTAAATTGTTCTATTGCTGTTTCAATTATGAGGACATCGGCGTCATTAGGAGCTGGTTTCACGGCAATATTTTCAGCTGTTAATTTGTTACTCAACATAGAAATAAAACGAGATTTATTATTAATGTTTGCAAAAAAAATGTTGTTGATTAACTGGAACTGTCATAAATTCGTCAAACATTATGTCGGTACCTGAGGATGTTTTGTAGCACGACGACGTTGTTCTGCAGCTTTTATGTTCTTTGTTGTGTCACTGTAGCCATCAAATACTACCGTAACTGTATGACCATAATGTCTACGTAAATACTGAACATATTTTTCAAAAATTACGTTAAAGGTTTCTTCTCGATCCCACACAACGTGATGTAGTAGATATCCCCCATCAATAACGTAAGCAGCGTTTGTACAATCAACCTCAGCATTGACTGATTGAAAGCAATCGTAAAGAGCCGACTTCATTGTTTTACGCATTCCAGCTGCATCGAAGAGTGACAACGGGTAAGGAGCTAAATCATATGCGAAAAATGTTTCAATTTCATCCTCAAAAGTCTTAGTGACACTCATACGTTGAAATAATAATACTGGGTCTATTGGTACTTCTTCGTCGTGAACTTTCACAGTGCTACTCACAGCTAAGAGGCATATGTGTGCATACTATGTAGAACATGATTCTTACAAGCGCAATATCTGGGAAATAGTGGGTCTTAGAGAAAAAATCATGGAAACCATTTTTATAGAGAATTTAAGATCTACAACTTTGCTCTGAGGTACTTTTCGATAAAACTTACCGTTTTTGAGAAAAATCCAAAAAACCTAAAATTTTGACCTTTGACCCCGAATAAGTCCCGAAGCTCGCATGGGACTGATGGGGACTTTTGAGACTTTATCCTTGTGGTAAACCTAAGGTCTCTACAAAAATTTGGCTTTGTCGGAATTTTCTTTATTTCAATTGTCTAAATTGACCGGACTACATAGTGAAGTGGAATAGGTATGTGGATTAGGAGTTTAATGCACCAAAGAAATTTGTTTCAGTGATATTAGGGTGATTATGAAAAAATGCTTAATTTTTAACTCGCATATACAAGGTGTTTCATAAATCTGGACAAAACAGAATTCGTGTAGTGTAGAGGACCACATTTTTGTCTTATAATATAATATCCATTTTTTGAAGCATAAGCGAGATACAGGATGTTGAACGTCATTTTTGAGCAAGATTCTAATGAGTGTGGTCAGTTATTGATGTGTATCTTAAAGTATAGGTAACGGTTCTTGTTTGAATCTCAATATTTTTGGGTCCTATATTCAGAAAAGTTGACGCAATCCGAAAAAAAAGTGGAAAACCTTCAATGTTCCTTATTTTTTTTGGTTTTGGGTTGCCAAATTGAATTTTATCTCAATGAATACAATTTTCTAAGGATTTCTGTGGAAAAATTCTCTCGAAAGTCGAACACAGTTTTTTTAGATCACAGCGATTTCATCCGAAATAGATGAAATTTTTCACAATTTTATTTTTTTCATACCTATCACGAATATGAAAACAGAATCGATAAATTTTTTCATTTTATCAACTACGTTCATAATTAATATTTCTGTTACAGGAAACATAAAGAATGATTTTTCTTTTCTTTCTATTTCATTCCATTTCATATTTTCATTGGTTGTTTTGAGTTCATCAAATAGTTGGGGGGCTAATTCGCTATAAAGTATTTATTGAAATCGCTGGCTAAGTTTTCGAGCTTTCTCTTAATTCCGTGATGTTGTTTGATTTGGGTGGGCTTCCTGTTATCTCTTTTACTACATTCCAGACTGATCCAGAAAATTTTTTCGGGGCATTTGTGAGTTTTTCATTATAATAGGATTGTTTTAATTTCAGTATGGTATTATCATATCTTTTCTTTGTTTCCGTATATAGTTCTTCATATTATTCTGGCGGGCTCTTGTAGATGGGGTTTATTGTGTCCGGTTCTCGTTTGATTGGTATCTAGTGTTTCCGTTTTTTTGTAGTGTTTTTTACTGCGACTGTGACTTTCGGCAATTTTTCTGAGTAGAGGACTCGGAAAATTAAATCCACATGCTATCAACCACCAACATGTTATCCACATGGATTTCATTGTTTAAGATGAAAGATACTGATAGAACTCGCGAATTTTTTCTTCTGGATATTTCCTACATTTAATGACTTTGAGACCCGTGTGTAGTGATGAAACCTTCAATCTTACCTATATTCAATATGTCAACTTTTTCGCTATTATTTCACAGGATTCATACAACACATATTTTCTATCAGCTCGAGAAAAATGTCGATAAGCTCTTTTCGAATTTCAATTCAATTTTTTATCTGTTACCGAGATATATTTTTTACCAGGCGCGCAAATCGAAAATTTTTGATACGAGCCTGTACATTTTTCAAAATAGCAAATTCGTAACAAGACTGTAAGATATAAGAGGAATGAGGGGTATATTTGAGCATTTTTCATAAATTATCCTTTATCTCCGAAAAAAAATTATTATGGATTCATGGAACTTTTGAACCCAATTATCATTCAGTTTTAGGTCTTTTATTTCCACACTACCGCTGTCCTTAACGTCACCAATCATCCTGTATATGAGTAGGTAGACAAAAGATTCTGAAGTAAGTACCTATATAGTACTGGGTCTTTATAGATGATTTTAACATCGTAGGTTGCTTTGGAAATATTTTATGTTATGGTCTTTCATGCAAGTCTACAAATTATAATTCCATTCACTTATTCAATGACAAGCCTAAACTCGCAGTATCAGTTGTTTTTAAAGCATGTTTACATCAGAATAGAAATATTAGAAATAGTCCAACGCCAACTGCCCTGTTATAATCATTTATAGAGACCCTATATTTCATGAAACTATACCTATACTCTGTTCACGAAGGTTGAGCCGTCGGTTGGCCATGGAAATTTGGCATATTCCACTGTGTATATTAAATTTTAAGGTTATGTTCTTCATTTCTTGTCAGATTGATACGCAATGTTGTCAATATTGCATAGAGTTCTCTGATAACTCGCAAGCTCGTCGGACGAGGCCGAGTACAGTCGGCAACG
The DNA here is from genome assembly GCA_013421045.1 of Propylea japonica. NCBI lineage: Eukaryota > Metazoa > Arthropoda > Insecta > Coleoptera > Coccinellidae > Propylea > Propylea japonica. The sequence continues at coordinate 43,172,225 of CM024240.1, forward strand.
TTGACTTTATTTTACTTTATGACAGTAAATACTGCCAACTTCAGATAAATGAAGAAACGCCTACTATGTACTCAACCTTTCGTGAACGGACTATAATGATATAATCCGAAAAATAAATGCGAATCGGCCAAAATTCGATGATATTTAGATGACAGAGTTCTATCAATTCAAACTCTCTGTGACAATATTCCACGACGTAGGTATTCCTATTTATTCTAGACCATATCATTATCAATTTTTATTATAATAAACTATATTTATGATTTGATTGTTTTGTTCTATTTCCGAAACAATATTTCAAGTTTATTTTTCCTGAGGTGTATTGGATTCAATTTATCAATTCAACTTGCTGTTCAGTGATTCAAATAAAAGTTGAATATAAAGTATGAATTACGCCACATCTGCCAAAAAAAGCCATGATTTGTCTATACAATATACCTTCGAAAGTATTAAATTTTTTTGGTGATTCGGAACTCTTCATGTCTCTCCTGCTAGTTCCAACGTGTAACAAGTAACCTCAGAGTAAGAAATAAACAATATTTCTTACTCTGCGCAAGTACACCCTTTTTTCGAATTTCGAAGATCATTGGCTGGAAACAAGAAGCTTTCCGAATTCTTTACAGAAAGAAAGTGTCAAAAATAGGATATTTCATCAGCCACTTTCGTGATTGTTTAGCCGTGCATATCCGAAATGGTCAGTGAATAATTAAATAATATATAATGCATGTTTAGTAGTAATATTGCGATTAATAATTTATAATTTTGTATGTAAACTATCTTATGTAATATGATTCGGCCTTTAGATCATGTGTATTTTATTAGAATTTGTCGGACTGAAGAATTCCACTTACTCTAATTTATAAATCGGTCATTAAATCGAGATTTATATGTGAATTCTTGAAGATTTCGCGTTTTTGATGCAGAACAGAGATAGAATTGATCGAATTCGAACTTTTTCGAAAGACAACTCGTTAATATCGAGACTTATACAATCGTACGAGGATGTATTAATATCCTAGACCAGTTCCATGCATAAAACTATAGAGGGTGACAATTCAAAAATTTGCCAGGCCAATTATGTCGCGACAAGGCTGGTTTCAGAAAAAATGACTGTCAATTTCTATTCGTAGAGGGACATTTTTAGGCAGAATTGTAAGCCCAAATCTCCTCAACCCTTAGTGTAGAGGCTATCACCCCTAAATTCTTAATAGGGAATACGGGGTAGCTATAACTCAATTGAAAGATCACTTGTCTCTTCACATGAATATCATTTTTGCAAATTTATTGAGTAGTTACAGGGGCTGACAATTTGAAAACTTGTCATGCAAGTTATGTCTCAAGAAGGATGTTTCAGAGAACATGCAGGAACAGGTCAAGTCTAAATCTCCTCAATCTTAAGTGTAGTGTTTGTCAACTCCTAAATTTTTAATAGGGAGTAGAGGGTGAGCTATACCTCAATGAATCAAGATAATATGTCCCTCTCTACATGAGCATGCTCGATTTGAAAACTTTTTAAACCGAATTGCTACTATGGATGAGACTTGGGTAGGTACATTCCTGCACGATCCAGATACGAAGCAACAATCGATAGGATTGCGAGAGTCTGTTTCTTCGAGACCTGTGAAATTTCGTGTCCAAAAATCTGCTGAAAAAGTTCTTCCCTCAGTTTTTTGGGATTGCCATGGAGTAATCATGATTGATTTTCTGGAAAAGGGTAGAATAATAACTGAAAATTACTTTTCGACATTACTGACCTTTTTACGGAAAATATCAAAGAGAAAAGAAGCGAAAAAATATCCAAAATTGTTTTGTTTCTGCAAGACTACGCCCCAGCACATTAATCTCATGATGCAATGTAAAAAATTCGTAACTTAGAGATAGAATTACTATAGACACCCCTCTTATTCACCAGACTGAAAAAAAAAGACCGTCACTTTTCTTCCCATGAGGCAGTGGAGGTCGGAGACTAAAGCGGGCTTTAGGCAGTATTGAAATTACGGCCCTATTTTTCAGTCATGATACCCATAGGCGTATCTGACATCAGTTTTCAGGGGGGAGGGCCCTATGTAGAAGAAGTTTTTTGTGATACCTATACGTAGTTTTTGATTAGAATCTTTCAGGGGGGCTAGAAGTACATCAGGCGGGCCTGTTCCCCCCTGGACCTCCCCTTAATAGCCAGTGATGATACCATAGAGATAGGATAGTATAAGGTTGTCATCATTGAAATAAACGTGGTATCAGATGCTCAATATCACCTAGGACTGAAAAATTCCACCAAGTTATAGGACCTCAAGAAAATTAAGGTTATCGTTTATAGATTTTTGAAAGAAACTGGGAATCACTTCTGTTATGACTATAGCCAAAAAATGTTGCATGAGGCTAATTATGAGCAGATAATTGTTCTGAAGATAACTTATACACTTATATTTTATACGTTATTAATTTAACATTTTACATCAGTCTCCCATTGAATTAGTTCCGCTTACATATCATATGTTCATATGTCTTATTTTTTTAGGTTACATCAATGAATGCTACAACTAACTTATTCTTATTCTATGATCATAGATTTTACTTCTTTTTCTTTCTCATATTCAAACACCTCCCCTTAAGTATTATACCTGGAGGGTTTCTTAATTGAACGTCCAGATCTTGATCGATCGGTATTGTCTTTTGAGGGCTTGAGATTGTCAACTCTATTTTCAGTTATTCCATATTTTGGACCATCATCATGATGTTGGTCGATACTTATATCCACAGAAGTGGAACTATTACAATGGTCTTTATTTTTTACAGTGCTATCATTTTTACAATTTACAGAAGTGGATATGTTATTATGGTTACTATTTTTTACAATGTTTTCATCTTTAATATTTTCATGGTCAGAATATAAATCTGGATACAATTCTGAGTCTAATATGTATTCACTAAGGTCAGTTTTTGTTAACGATAATTTCATTTGGTTTGTATTACGTCTAACTATTTTATTATTGCTTTCTTTTCTTACCCAGTACGACTTGGGTTCAGTAGCTTTCTCAATAACAATTGCTTTGTGCCAAATGGAATCTTTACTGGTTTTGATAACGACTTTATCCCCCTTTTGAAAAGTGGTAGGCCTTTTGTGAGCTCGTTTATCATAATTTGCCTTGACCATTTTTTGTTGTTGACACAGAGTTTCAAAAATGTGTTTTTGGATTTTTGGTTCCAAACTACTGTTTGATGTTGGTAGTTGATCACGCAGTGTTCTGCTTTGGAGTATTTCCGCAGGAGATGATTTGAGGCTTGTAATTTCTGAGTTGTTATATTCGAATAGAAAAATCGCGAAAGTCAACCCTTTTCTCAGTTGCTTTCTCAAAATTTGTTTGGCTGTATGTACAGCTTTCTCAGCCAGCCCGTTGCTTTGATGCCATTCTGGAGTACACGTTGACACTGTAATATCTTTCTCTCTGTAGTAGTTTAGACATCTTTGGGAAATAAAGGGCAGGTTATCAGTGATTAAAAATGTGGGTATCCAAACTTTGTAAATAGATTCTGAAACGCATCAATTACCGCCCTTGAGGTTTTGTCCTGAAGAGGTACAAGATCCATCCAATGGGAGAAGTAGTCGACGGTGACTAAATAAGGTTTGCTGCCATATTCGAGAATATCGCATGCTACTTTGTTAAACCTCAGTTTGGGAATTGTGTGTGGCATCATAGGTTCTTTGCGGTTTCGTGGCATATATTTTTCACATACTCGACATTGTTTTATGTAGTTTGTGATGTCGGAGGTCATATTTATCCAATAAAAAAGTTTTCTTGCCTTGTTTATGGTCTTACTGATTCCAAGATGGCCCTTGTTGTGTAGTTTTTCAATTATCTGTTTCTGCATTGATTTTGGTACTATGATTTTGTCCTCATAGAAAACTATGCCTGCTTCAACGTAAATAGCGTCTTTCATTTTATAGAATGGCTTACACTCATCTGGGATGTGTTTTTCTTTTGACCATCCATTGAAATAATAATCAAAAATTTTTGTTAGAGTTGGGTCGTTGCTAGTGGCTAACCTTAACTCAGTTTGTTTTTCGATACTCATAGGGAGATGTTTACTAACAGAATGTACCATCTCTAGCATTTCTGGGTCACTAGTCTCAATTTTTAGAGTGGACCGGGATAACATGTCTGCGAAGTGAATGTCTTTACCAGGGACGTAGTATACATTAAGAGAGTACTTTAGGAGTTTGATCTTTAAACGCTGGAGTCTGACTGATCCAATTTTGCTAATGGGTTTTTTCATTATGGCAATGATGGGCTTATGGTCAGTTTGTACATCTACCTCATAACTGTATATAAAATTGTGAAATTTCTGTGTACCATAATAAATAGCCAACAACTCCTTTTCTGTCTGGCTGTAATTGACTTCATGATCATTCATGTTTCGTGATGCGCAAGCGACTAATTTTAGGGCATTGTTATGTTCCTGGAACATGCAACAACCAATACCATTTTTCGAAGCATCACACTGTAAAACCGTTTTCCTTTTAGGATCATATGCAATGAGTGCTGGTGACTTCGTGATTATTTTCTTTAGTCTTTCAAAACATTGTTGGTGTCTAGGAAGCCACTGAAACTCAACACTTGATTTCAATAATTCAGTAAGTGGCTGGATGTAATTTGCCATGTTAGGGATATATTTCCGAACATAGTTGAAACTTCCTAAAATTCTCTGTAGTTCGTTTTTATCGGTAGGGCTCTTCAATTTTGTCAAGGATTCTATTCTGTCTGGGTCAATTTCCATCCCATTTTCGGAGAAAATCTGGCCCATAAACTTTACCTTCTTTTTGCAATATTGTATTTTTTCTTTGTTAAATTTTGCACCTACCTCTTTAGCTCGCTTGAGCACTTGTTCAACCGTTCTATCATGTTCTTCTCTGTCTTTTCCCATAATTATCATGTCATCATGTAGAATTTGTACGTTTTCTATGTCGCCGAACTTATCTTCGACTTGTTCTTGGAATAGGTCTTGTGAATTTGAGAGACCATATGGCAACACTATGTATCTATAAATACCGAAGGGTGTGGAGAAACAACACTTCCAGGAAGAGTCATCATCTAATTCCAAGTGGTGGTATCCTTCAGCCAGATCAAACACCGAAAAAAACTTTTTATTTATCATTTTTGAAAAAATTTCTTCTATTTGTGGAACCAGCCTCGGTTTCCTTACAATTTGGTTGTTCAAATCTTGTGGATCTAAACAAATTCTTAATTTATTGTTAGTTTTCTCAACAATCACCATACGGTTTATGCTTGCACGGGGGTCAATTTCGTCTACCTTCATAATGGCTTTGCGTTTAACTAGTCTGTCTAATTCTTGTTTTAAATTATTTTTTATGGCAAATGGAATTTTTGAAGGTGGGTGACTAACAGTTTCAAAATTCTCTACAGTAGTAATCCTAAACTTTCCATTAAATCTTCCATATCCAGCAAAAACTTCAGAGTTTTCCCGAACAAATTCATCTCTTTCTATATTTTCATTTGAGAACTCTACATCAACTTTATTATTCTTTTTAAAAGGCCAAGGTCTACACATGCTTGACCGCCCAGCAATATCTTATCAACACTCTCAACTATAACGAAATCCTCAAACACATTTTTATCTTTGTACGAGCATAGCAAATTTACAACACCTAAAGTTTTCGCCTGAGTGCCCTCAAATCCCTTTATTATGAAATCATTTTTTCGAACTTTGAAATTTCTATTAATTTTTGAAAAAACCTTGTTAGGTAGTACTGATACGTCAGCACCAGTGTCTAACTTAACCTTAAGTCTTTTGTTTTCAATGTTGACAATCTCATCCCAACAATTTTTGGACTTATTTACTAAATTAACATTGCCAATTATTAAGCTATTACTAGAACTATCACTGTCAACATTTTGTTCGCAATCAACATTTTTAATATTTTTAACACGACATGCAACGGCAAAGTGATTCAATATTCCGCATTTGGTACATGGTTTACCATATGCTGGACACTCTTTGGAACCATGTATTGTTTGGCATCTTCGGCATTTAAACTTTTCCTTGTTCTCAGGCTTATTAAAATTTTTCTTCTTACCTTTGGGTTGATGTTTTCTCACCAGGTTCACCTCATTGTCGTCGTCGAACATCTTGCTCTGGTTCTTTGACATCTCGCTTGTTCTGCATACTTCAATGGCTTTGGACAGCTTCAATTTCTCGATTCTCAGCAGTGCCTCTCGAGTTGTGGGATCACGTATACCCATAACAATTCTGTCTCTTAGAGCTTTCTCTTCCATTGTTTGCTCTGAGTCGACTTCATTATAATTGCAAGTTTTAACCATGTGTTTGATATCCGTAAGAAAATGGTCGAAATTTTCCCCTTCCTTTTGGCATCTTCTTGAAAAGTTGTATCTTTCAAATACTTCGTTCACCCTCGGATTGACATACTCTTCGATCTGTTTAAGTGTAGATTCATAAGTATTTTCATTACTTGATGGGGCATCAAATGTTGACATTATCCTGGCAGATTCAGTGCCTATTATATTTCTCAGAATTGATAGTTTCACACTATCAGCACTTGTGTTTTGGCCTGTGGCTACCAGGTAATCGTTGAATGTGATTTTCCAAAATTTCCATTCTGTGCATGCGTTAGCACTTTGCAGATCAAAGTCGGGTGGTAGTTTTACTGGTCCATGTGACATTTTCGGTCAGGGTAAATTTCCTTTTTATATAAAATTAAGCTGCACGTGTGCTGGGTGTATTTTATCTAGGCGAGCACAATAAACTTTGTGATTATCTCGTGAGTTTTAGTGGAACGACTGCGCCATGTTCTGAAGATAACTTATACACTTATATTTTATACGTTTATTAATTTAACATTTTACATCAGTCTCCCATTGAATTAGTTCCGCTTACATATCATATGTTCATATGTCTTATTTTTTTAGGTTACATCAATGAATGCTACAACTAACTTATATCTTATTCTATGATCATAGATTTTACTTCTTTTTCTTCTCATATTCAAACAATAATGAGGAACAAAAATGTTGAATGGTCATATTTTTATGGAATAACCTGTACCCTTCGGCTGGTTAACGAACTTAATCGCGGCCTTTTGGAACCGAACACACCCTGGAACTCTCAAGTGTTTAGGGCAATCCCTTCGAAAGTTATCGTTTTTATGACCGGACGGTCCCACGGACTGAATTGAATTTGACCAGGTAGTCGAACCTTATCGTTTTAGACCATTTTCGGCTCAAAATTCGTTTAGACAGACAATAAGGCAAAACGATATAGCACTCGTTTAAGAAGAACGAGCACTCAAAAGTTCAAATACAACAAACTGTTTTGCTACAGTGCTCAATGATTGTGGTCATTTGGTGTACTGAAAGAGTCCCACCTAGTGATTGAGAAAGTGTAAAAGATACAACAAACTGTTGTGCTACAGTGCTCAATGATTTTGGTCATCTTGGTGTACCTACTTAAAGAGTCCCACCTAGTAATCAAGAAAGTATAAAAGATACGAAAAGTTACATTTTAAAGCAAACTGCAATAGGAAAAATTAACACCTGGAGGGTTGATAACTATAGGTACCGCTCGAGTTTAGCAATGTAAAAAAATTAAAAAGCACACGAAATCTCTTAACACAGTCATTGAATCTCACGAACATTTGTACGACATTCCAGCACATCAGTGAAGGTATGCCAAAATCATCATAGATCTTATACAGCCAAATTCACTTTCTTCTCAACCTATAATCATTTCAAATTCCTATTAATTCGTTGTGTTGTGCAAAATACACCCATTCTCGATTAAACTGATTCCTTCTCCATCGCAAACTTGTAGTTCCCTCGCCTAAAAGCGTCTCCACACCCAAGATACCTTCAACATCTATAAGAACACTATCACTGTTGCAGTAAAGACTTTCTTCAAAGTTAGAGGAACGCGTTTGGTATCGAAGGAGTTCGTTTAAGTAGATCGCGAGGCGGTGACTGTGAGTGATGTGATATTGTTGTGCAGTGGTGTAGCAGTCAATACCTATGCGCATTTAGATTGTGGATTAAATTTTCAACATGGTAAATATCATTTTTAACATGGTGTTTTTTGTGACTTATATATTCTTTTGAAAGAGCTAACATAATACAATACATAAAACAATAATAAAAATCCTTAACTGAGGTTAATGCAAAACGGGGTACCATACCACTTTTCGTATGCAACTAGAGCTCAGGAAAAAAAACCTCAGTAGAAAAACCCTGTCTCGTCGTTCTTACAAAAATAAAACTTAAAGAAACTATTCAAATATTGAAATATTTCTTCTTTATTGATTCCAACAAAATATACGATAATCCTCTCTAAGATGCCTTCGAAATTCTGAATCTGAAACGAAAAAAAAAATCGAAGCAGGAAAAGGAACAGAAAAATAAAATAATTGAAACTTGTATCGAGATAGATATTGATGATATAGGGCTTTTCTAGAGAAAATTCCTCTTTTTCTATTGAAAATTGGATCGATATACTCTGCTGTAAAAATGTTTTAAAAACCTTTTTCAACACCTAAAAGAACATGGCTCAAATATTTTTTTTAATGTTGAGCCAAAAACTGCCACAACCAACTCGCTGATAAAGAATATGAGCACATGAGTAATAGAACGAGACAGAGACTCAAATTTTTATAGGGTAGTTTAAGGATCAATAAGTACCTATAAATCAGCGGTAAAGGGTTAAATCGTTCTTATATTTCGGGAGTTATTCATCTTCGAATTTTGTGGAAATTTTTTCGATATGTGGTACTTCAGACTTCACCGCTGGGATTCCTTCAGTTTTTCAATTATATCTCTACCTAAACGAGGGCTATATCCTTTTGCCCAAATATCTGTAATTTTCGAATTTTAAGCCGAAAATGACGAATCCGTGGTCAAATTCAATTCTTTCTTTCGGGCTCTCCGTCCGGCCGTAAGCACGATAACTTTCGAAGGGATTATCCTTGAGACCAGGCAAACCGTACAGGGTGTTCCATGAAATATGGTCATTCAAAATTTTTATTCCTCAATATCTCAGACAAAAAGAAACCAATCGAAAAGAAATTTTCTCGTGCAAAATTTTGAGGCCATAGTATTAACAGAACCATAGAAAATTCAATTGGAATATTGAAAAATGAATCTTTATATTTCCATACTACGATGTTCGATAAGAGTGAAATTTATTTTGTGAATGAAGTTTGATAAACTGAATGTTCATAAATAATTTCAAAAAGATCGCATCATTAGAAGTATGGAATTTCATTTTTTCAATCATTGATTTTTTACATATTCAATTTTTTGAATAATTTCCCGAAGATAATTTCGATCGTGCTGATATTCTGCATTTACATACTTAGCATTAAATTCAAGTCATATACAAAATTTTGATGTAATATCATCATTGCTCCACCAATAAACGAGAACTCAAAAAGATCTGCTCAAGGCTTTCCTTAATATTTTTTATATTCCACATGTCATCTTTCACAAAAGAAAGCTGAAAGATTTTATGCGCTCGATTGTTCTATGCCCTCAAGTTTAACTGTGTGGGTTGGTGAATAATACCTTGTTCCACAGGAGACCCGGATCTAGCGAGCTTTCCTCAAGTTATCAATTAATTATTTTGATTCTATTGATGACTCTAGGAAACATTCGAATGAAAGGAAATAATTGGGTGAAGGGTTTGTCGGCATTTACATTTTGTCTCTTTAAAAGTGTTCTGGTTTTACGCTGTTGAATTCTAGGATATATTATGACAGGAATATATTGAATTGGTTTTTCATAGAATCGAAAGTTCGTCCTTTTTTTATGCAATCGTGTTCTCACATCTTGAAAAATAAATTGGAAGGCCTTATTGTGAAGTCAGAAGTTTTTACACGAGTTTTTATATTGGAAAAACGGCAATTCAAATTTGAATATCCTGACTGCTGTTAGCTTCATCGCATTCATCAATAAATTAATATTTCTTATTTAAATAAACCTTCCTTGAACCGGAGAGTTGAATTCCGATTCAAATCATGAATTCATTAATAAATAGAAATCAAGAACTGTCAGGATATTCAAATGTAAATAATAGTTTTTCCAATATGAACTAGTAGTACAGTACATTTGTGCTTAAAAGAACCCCATAGCGGGAAAATTTTGGGGTAGTTTGATATCTTCAATTTTTTATGTTTTTTGGAGTGCCTAGTCCGAAGCTGAGGTTTACTAACAAAATTTCGTGACGGAACATAAATACAAAAAAAAATGAAAAAACTCATTCTTGATCAGTTTTTTGCTTATTACTCGGAAACTATCAACTTTTCGTGAAAAACCTTTCCATATAAAATGAAAGTACATAAAATTTACTACAAATTGTACTACAACAGCTTGTTGTGCGACAACCCGTTCTGACTCAAATCATAGTTGAAAATGAGGTATTTTCTAGGACTCAATAAATGAAAAAAAATTGAATTCTATTGTTCCGATGATGCGATCCTCTTGAAATTTTGCAATACATTCAGTATATCAGTCTCGATTCACAAAAAAAATTTTCACTCGAATCGGATATCTTGTTATGGAAATATAAAGATTCGTCTTTTCAATATTCCAATTGAATTTTCTATGGTTCTTTTCATACTATGGTCACACAATTTCGCATAAGGCTTATTATGAGCATATTGCATTTGGCCGCAACATTTCATTTCGATTGGTTTCGTTTTGTCTGAGATATTGAGGAACAACCATTTTGAATAGCTATGTTTTAAGACAAAATATGGCCATTTCAAATTTTTGTTGGTCAATATCTCAGGAAAAACGAAATTAAATGTTGCGGCCAAATGCAAGATGCTCATAATAAGCCTTAGGCAAAATTGTGTGACCATAGTATGAACAGAACCATAGAAATTTCAATTGGAATATTGAAAAGAAGAATCTTTATATTTCCATAACAAGAAATCCGATTCCAGTGAAATTTTTTTGTGAATCGAGATTGATATACTGAATGTCTTCTGACTTGTTTGATTCTATTCACAATAGAAATTGATTTGGCTAATGTAAATGATATGAACGTCATAGAACATTGTCACACAGAGAATATGAATTAATCGAACTCTCACATGACTATAAGATTTTGGCGGATTTATTTCTGAAATTCTACCTATTCTAAACGAATATGTACAAATTCTTTCAATATGGCCCTCACTGGAAAATCCTGGTCCCTCCTCGGTCCCCCTGTTTTCAAAAGCTGGCTGCGCTACTGCTCCTGAAATTGTGAATGTTTCATTGTTTTCCAATTTATTCATTATTTTTATTCCGTCAGTTACTACAACACATTGGACTCGAATTAAAGATCGAAAACTATCAGAATTATACATTTTGAAGTACGTATTTCACCGAATGTATAGCATTTTTTAATCGAAAAAAACCGAATATTTTTTCCTTGCGGCCAAACTAAAAGCTTGAATATCTATTTATCTCATTTTATGGATGCTCTTTTTTCAAGAACATGTTTTCTTTATTTTTCCATCTTCAGTATCTTCAGTAAACTGAATTCTGTACAAATCTTTTATCGTTATCCGTCAGTTAAATATTTCGAAACGCATTAGGTATAAAGTTTATGTTTCTGAACAATCGAACCTCATCGACAAGTTTCCCTGTCAAAAAACACACATAATGTTATCTCGATCAGATTTGTATATTTGGAATGGTGAACTTGTGCTGATTTGAATGCATATGTCTGATAAATAAAAAAATGAGCCGTGAGCAGGAGCTTTTGAGCGCTCGTTCATTGGTCAATTGGGGCAATAAGACTATTACCTCAGAATTCAATATGGAACTTGAGATTGATACCTTATATGTATATAGATACAGAATCTCAGCACAATCGGAATTGTATTCTAGAAATTATTCAGAAAATAAAATATGTAGAGAATATAATTAAAAAAATAAATTCTATGGTTTTGATAATGCTATCCTCTTGGAATTTTGCCTGAACATTCGGTTTCCATTCATAAAATGAGTTTCACCTGAATTGAATATTCTGTTATGGAAATATAAAGATTCATCTTTTGATATTCCAATTGAATTTTCTATGGTTCTGTTAACACTATGGCCGGAAAATTTTGCATGAAAATTCAGTATATCAGTTTGCATTCACAAAAGAAATTTCACCCAAATCTCCATTCACAAAATAAATTTTAATCGAATCGAATATTTTCTTATGGAAATATGAAGTTTCTTCTTTTCAATATTCTATTGAATTTTCTATTATCACCACAAAATTTCTCACCAGGCTTGCTATGAATGAGTATCTTGCAATTGGCCGTAACATTTCATTCGATTGGTTTCGTTATTTCCGAGATATTGAGGAACAGAAATTTTGAATGGCCATATTTTATGGAACTCACTGTACGATTTGGCTGTTTAATTGGCTCTCTGAGCCATTGGATCCCGAATTCATAATGAAAATTTCAAGTCTCTAGGACAATCCCTTCGAAAGTTATTGTGCTAACTGACGGCCGGACGGCCCCACGGACAGAATTGAATTTGACCACGAATTCGTCATCAGGGAGTCTAACCCTATCGTTTGAGACCATTTTCGGCTCAGAATTCGAAAATTACATACATTTGGGCAAAAAGATATAGTACTCGTTTGAGTAGAACGAGCACTCAAAAATTCAGCAAAAATTATTAATCGATAAATCCACTCAACAGCGTTTGCGACCAAGGACTAATATTTCATCTAAAACACTTATCAAAATGCAAAATGTTCATATAAACGGTAGCAACTGTCCAAAAATATAAATTGCACCATATTTCATAATATATGAAATCCATAAACAGAAAACTTGGTAATAATCATCTCTTCAAGAAAGTAAATAGGAATCAACCAAATCATTCAACTATAGATTTGAACAGTTGAACCAGAAATGAAAAGTGATTGGAAAAGAAAATCAATCAGCTATTGAGTGTTTTGATAGGACCATCAATGTTTTCTGACCGCAGAAGAACATAAATTTCATTCGAATGAATATTCCAATAACAAACCGCATGAACATGCCCATGTAAAGCAGGAACTGAGTAGTTTTTTATGGGTTATTGGATTGCAATTTCACATTTAGCGTTGGTCAAATCCGTTGGGAAAGTTGACGTTTCTGAATAATATCAACTTAAGGAAATATTTATTTTTATTTTATGGTAATGTACTCTCTTCGAACTATTACCCTACATAATCGCTCCGATCAGATTTCTGCTATCAAACTTGAATAATAGCGGCAAAATCCTAAAAATTTCCATTTGTGTTCGCATGACGGTAATGTCACTACAATCATTCATAGTTATTTAATCAACTAGGTTATTAATGACAGGGAGTAGTGATCAAGATAATTAATATTAAAAGTTCGAGACCATTAGTCGCCCAATTACAGGGTAACATTGAAGCCATACACCGATAACTTAAAATAAAAGAAAATATTTTCATACTAACATTGCAACCCAGAAGCAGCTTGGAACTCAAAACACTATGAAAACACATTATACCTAAGTTAATATGCACAATCACATGATCGATATACAGGTGCCCGTTGGAGTATTTTGGTACGAGGAGTAGGCAAGACGAACGGCAGCGGATGCCTGGTCACCATTCTTGATACAAGGAGATTAATTCGTGAGAGCAGAAAACTCAAACTTTCCGCTGAGCAGCTTTTGGGTGAACTTTGCGCACTGTAGACTCTGGAGTGCATGGAAGGTTGTCATTCTCAGTTCTCTCATAATACCGGAAAGGCAAAATGAGACCATTTATCAGGAACCAATCGTGGACATACTCCAGACATGACTGAAGACGCAAAATATCAGCAATACGAGATATCCTCAAGAAGAGTTTCAAAGCATGAGCATAGGCTAAAGCATTGTTACCAAAAAAGCACAACAGGTCGTTTATAAAAATGATGAACAATGAGGGACCCAGATTGGACCCTGGGGAACGCCCGTCCTGAGCTCATACTCGAAAGACTTGAAGCCATTATAAAACACGTAACTTTTCCTTTCCTTCAAATATGAATACATTAGTTTCAAGAAAAAATTAGTGCAGCTGAAAGATGAAAGTTTGCTCATGAGTTACCCGTGATAAATGGTATCAAAAGCACGTTAGAAATCCGTATAGATTACATCCACCTGACCTCCATCATTAATAGTCTCAGCAAGATTCTGTGATATGTTGACAAGTTATTTACTGTTAACCTACCTCGTATGGAACCATGCTGCTTTTTGACAAATGTGGCTTAACATGATGATAAGTACTTGAATATAATACCTCTTCATACTCCTTGGCAAAATTTGGTCGGTAGTTTACCACAAGAGATGAATCCGCTTTCTTGAATATGGGGATAACCCGAGCTCTCTTCCATTTATTGGTAAATATAGAAGTACGTAGGCTAATGGTCAGTATATGATGGAGGGGGTCTAGCAAATGCTGAGCTGCATTTTCGTAAAAATATGAAGGGATCTGATCATCACCAACCATCAATTTATCCGGAAATCTATCCCTTATCCTCTTGATTTCAGTCGCAGTCACAGATGGAATAATAACAGGAGGAAACTGAGTTGTGTCGAATTCACTATTAATGCTCACATTTAGATCTCTCACATCCGAAAAATGTGTTCCAAATTCAAATTCCGAATTCCACCGCACATCTTTACGCTTTGGAAAACTCACTTGGCGTTAAGAAACTTCATGAGATAGCATTATTTGCAAGGCGGGATGATATGCATCCCCAGGAAAAAAAGGTTTCAACAGCAGGCACTACCCATGATATAAGGATACATGGCACTACCGAAACCCCAACGTCATCACTCGCGAGTGTACCAGGTACAGACATTTACGATCTCTTTTGAGGATGGTGTTGAGCTGGCGTAGTTTTAAAAGATCACTAAAGTTCCTCAGTAAGACAGGCTTGTGACAATATTCAGGTCTTGCAAAGTTTGGGCATTTGAAGTCGCTCACGAAAAAGACAGATTCTCCAACAAATTTCATCTCCAGAAGAGATGTGAACGTTCAAGCTGGAAAAATCGTAATGTCTGGAGGAATATAGAGTGCACATATAATCATAGGAAATGTTCAAAATGCCTCTTGGCCTCTTGGCAATGTCCCATCCTATTAACAAATTCTTGAGTCAATCTTTCGAGACCTCTCCACATATAAGTTCACATTCATCAATAATTCTTAATTTCGGCTAGCATGTTTGACGTCTAACGTAAACACGTGATTTTAAAAAATATAAATTGAAAAATCTGAGGTTATTTCTATTTCCAGAGGAAGTATATTGTTAGCAAAAATCAGATGTATTTGCGTCATTCACTTACCTACAAAATTACATAAATATTATACTTTCCATTCAAAATACTATATTTATTTTATTCCGTATTGCACACTTTCTTTGAATCGCAAAATATGGAATTATTAAATAATAACTTTCATCTGCGGAATAACTTGTCCAAACATAAGATATTCTTTAATGAGGTTAATGTAACAATCAAAATTAATTTAACCATATGTTCAATGATAATATTAAACTATAATGTGTACGAGATATTACGATATCTTTATTGAATAATGAAGCTTTTAAATAATTGAGCATTTTATATGCATAATTTTTTCAATTGAAGAATGGATCTTTCACCGAAACTTTCATTTCTTTTGAAGAATAATGAAATATTATATAATAATTGACCCGAAGTATGGACTAGAGAATTTATTTTTTAACCTTTAGTTATCTAGAACTAGAAAAGAAGGTTCGATAAGCCAGAATATTTTTTGTCCAGGAACTTCTTGTATTAATATGATAAATATATTAATAATTGGTAAATTCAGTCTGCATCAAGTGTTTCTTGGGTACCTAGTCCATATTTGCCTACAGTGAATATCGAATCTTTGGAATCTGAATTTTATTCAAAAAAGTTGATATAAAAGACCCAGCCTATTTTTTGACAAGAGTCACCTCCTAATTATTTCGCAAATATTCATTTACACCCTGCGTACTGTGAACGATACATACATACATTTTCTTTTGCGATATTTTATCGCAAATTAAGGCAGCTGAGCTCGATAAAATCTGGTGTTCTTTTCGATTTTCTGTTTTCAGCTTTTATGAAGAGTGATGAAAATATTGATGTTTTCATGAAATCGATGGAAATCTTATGGAAGGATAGTGACTTATTTCAAACATGTCAACAATTTGTTTCATTCGAAAGAAAGGTCGAGCTCACAATTTTCCAAAATTTTCGATTCTGTAAAAAAATCACTCCATTCATTCTATTCAGTTGCTGCTTTGAATCCCACTCAAACTGAAGGAGTCTTCTCAATCCTAGGAAGTCAATGAAAACAAAACAAAAGTGACAAAATCAGATTATGGTAGTGATATTTAACACCAAATTCAGTTATTTTTTTTCGACGAATAAGAACTGAACTGTGTTGTGTTGTGTTGTTTGAATGCTCCCAGTGTAGTAGTTTTTCCATAATTAATTTTACGAATAAAAAAACTTCTCAATAGTCGGAACACCGAAACATTTGAGTTTCTACAAATGACGTCTAGTATAAACCCATTAGATTTATTTATTTATATTGAAAAACGATCTCAAAAATTCAAGCTATAGGAAAAGGCATGGCACTTCCATATTACTTTTTCGAAATAGTTTCGAGAAGTCAGTAATCAGATGATGAAAATCGAAACTCCAAATTGAAAAAAAAACTATGAAATGTTAATAAATAACTCCACAGCCTTCATAAGCCTTCTGAAATATTTCATATCAAACATAAAACATTCGAGTAGACATTCTCGTGTTAAATGTTTGTGATAATCAATGTCATGTCACCCGTCTCCACTCAATGCTTCAGATTTTTTTCAAATAGCGTTAAGTAAAAGTGCATCCGGTCTCTCATCAAAGAAAACCACCGATGCATCTTTTATCCAATTTGCACTACCATAAAATTAAATTTTTGCATCACGTACAGGTAAAACCTAACAAGACTCCTTTGTATTTAATCACACTTTTTTCCATTTTCTACTTTCCACACTCGAAATAATAAGGATAATTACTCACGATATGAACGATTTTCATACCTCAGGTTAAGTCAAGTTTCTATACGATTTAGTTGAACGAGTTCATAGAGTCCGAACCGCATTAGCACTCTTGATTTTTCACGGTCTAATTGTGCTCTATGTCCGTATGAACCAAATGTCGGATAGCTGGCGAAAGGGATATCGGTCATCGAAGTGAAAAATGTTATCGTCGAGAGATTACGCAACATGTATTAATTTAATTTCTCTACTCGGTCACCACTTTTACGCCTCAATAATTATATTTTGAGACGGATAAACATCATTTAAGAATAATCAAAGACACTTAATCGTTGCGGTTATAAGATGCTTTCGAACGCTTCAGATCTCTTTAATTTTTTGCGACTTTTTGTCGAAATTTCATTGGGTAAGTTTATTCGATGATTTCGTTTGAGAAATATAAATAATATACCTAATTACATCAGATAGGAAATTGTTTTTGAACAATTTGAATGGATTCGTCGGTTGGTGACATCGCATATTACTTACCTGTTACCTATTAGTGTGACAATCAGAATGGGTCGATAGTGAAAATTGAAAATTAACAAATGTTCTGAACAAAAACTGTAATGATGAGAAGTTTGGTGAATACTGTCATATATTGAATAGAACACCGGCATTTCAATAGAACAAATTTTCAGCTCAATGTGTTTAGCACCCGCATGATTTGTCATAAGAATCAACAGTATAACTCAGAAAATATTTAAAATCAGCAAAGGACCCCGCACATTTTGTATGGGAATTGGCTCCCGGTGGATTTGGCTGAAAATTTGATATGATGTTCTACTAATCCTTCTTATCAAATGTCTAAACAGTCACGAAGCTGAAACATGCATACTTCTAGGAGTTTTTAGCGATTTTTGTATCCATTATGGCTTACGTATAATGGGAATTGGCTGCCGGTGGATTTGGCTGAAAATTTGATATGATGTTCTACAAATCCTTCTGATCAAATGTCTCCACAGTCACGAAGTTGAAAAATGCATACTTCTAGGAGTTTTTGGCGATTTTTGTATCCATCGTGGCTTACGTATTATACCGTTCACACAGAAATGTTGAAAATATTTCGAATTGACAGAATCTGCTTTCAATAATCACGAAATATTCTCAAACATTTCTGTGTGAACGGTAATACGTAAGCCATAATGGATACAAAAATCGCTAAAAAACTCCTAGAAGTATTCATTTTGCAGCTTCGTGACTGTAGAGATATTTGATCAGAAGGATTAGTAGAACATCATATCAAATTTTCAGCCAAATCCACCGGGAGCCAATTCTCATACAAAATGTGCGGGGTCCTTTGAGGTATTTCTCCAGAGTTCAGAAATAATGTCCTAATTGTTTCAACTTACTATCTTTATTGTGTTTTAAGGTCCTAACTTCAACTTGGTAATTTACAGTCTATTAGTCTTTTCATTCGGAAAAAAAGTTAAAATGTCCACTGATTTGTCATCAGGGAGTCGAACCCTATCGTTTGAGATCATTTTCGACTCAAAATTCGAAAATTTGGTACAGACATTTGAACGATATAGCACTCGTTTAAGTAGAACGAGCGCTCGAAAATTACATTTTGGATGCATATTTCCATGATTTCTGAGCCTTGTCTGGAGTTTTCTCTTCGCTTGCTCTCTCTTTCCAAAATTCATGTATTTACTTTCGAATCCCGGAATGTTTTCTGATTATTCGATTTTCTAATGCCTCCATATTAGAACTGACGATTTTGACCCATCAATGACAAATAAAAAATGTAGATCATTCTGTTCAGAATGAATAAACAGAAATCACTTTCAACCACATAACAAATTGTTTCAGGCCATTTCATTGCGAAAAAGTTCAAAGTTCAGAACTATTTCTTTACGCTTGAATAGATTGAACCTGTTTTCCGTTCTACTTCGAAAAATACCTTCAACGTTGCAACCAATGAGATTGCAAAAATGCCAGTAATCTTCAATTAAATTTATTTTCGAAATGTATATCTATACATATACTAATATTATAAAGAGGAAAGATTTAGGCGTTTTCGGATACTTACTCGGGTTAACTCGATCCCTAACCTTGGCGTTCGTTTACCTACCCCGAACATCCAACCCGTGTTCGGAAAGTACGGGGTTATTAACTCGATCACTGACCCAGGTTGATTTATCGTAACCCTACTCGAGAGTAGGGTTCTGGAGGCACCGCATGCGCACTGCAGTTCAATTTTGTATTTGAAAAAAGCGGGAATAAGTCTTCTACTCCTTTCTAAATAATTTCATATATTCTATTCCCAAAAATTATGGAAAGAGAAGAGAATTTGGCTCATTGTAAAATGAGTGGTTCCTTGAGCCGAGAAAATAATGTGCAACAACTTCTTCTACATAACTTTGTATGCAGATCTTTCTGCGTAAAAGCTGAAGCCTTATTTACTTCTTTAATATAGGTAGGTACTCGAAGATAACATTGGACAAGTGAGGGCACACCAGAAATTATAAGAAATATTTTACAGAAGCCAATAAATCCTGCAAAGCTAAAGGAAATAAGTGAATAAATTGGAACTGAAAAAATAAATTCTCTACTTCTCAAGCATAGGTAGTCAAAAATGTAATTAAACATGGAAGGGCACACGAGAAATTATAAGGAATATTCAACAGAAGCTCATAAATGCAAGCATATCTAGAGACAATCCGAGAATAGACTGGGATCGAAAAAATAAATTCAATAATTTGTTTGGTTATGTTATTGATACGACTGTCACTTCAAATCCTAAACCTGATGTGTTCGTAAACACTGAACCCGGGTCCGAGACCCGAGTAGATCCGTCACGTGACTCGATGGATCGAGTTAGTAACCCTGAGTAAGTTTCCGAAAACGCCTTTTGTATGTTTGTGGGTTTGTGGATTTGTGGGTTTGTGGCGTTGATACGAGTTAACTCATAAGCTAATGTACCGATTTCAATAATTCTTTCACCCTTAGAATGCTACACTATCCCTGAGTAACATAGGCTATACTTTTCACGCGAGAAAATTAAGGGAACCTACTATAACTTCAATTATAATAAATATGAGTACCAAAATCAGCTATTTTCAGGTGCGCTGCAAAAACCGTAAGACGTACATGGAAACAATGTAGGACGGAAATGTACCTCTTAGTTCTACAAAAAAGTCCGCGATAGCATATATCTATCTTTCAAGGTTTACTCGGTATCACCTTTTAAAGGTATCCGAATGTTTCTCAAAATTATGCATTATTTGGGAGTATTTTTTATGAATACGCTTTTGATCCTCATCCAATTAAATACGTCGTTCATACCCAGTATTTAATTTAGAACGAAATTGCCTTTTACATCATTCAATTATGATGAATACATCAAAAGATATGGCAGGTTGAAGATGAAATCGCACCAAAATGCGTCTCCGAGCACGATACACAAACACCGGTATGCCGACGCGCATCGAGATGTGACGTCACTGCGGAGCATTTCCATTGCATTTGCGGGATGGAAGTGTTAGAACTCGAGGGAATGATTGGAATAATGCAATTAATCGCAAGTTTCATTGAAAATGCAATCAACTAACTATTTCAAATGAAATTTCTTCGATGTCTTTGTTTGTTGATCCTGGAATATATCAATGAAGCTGTATAAAAATGGATGTAAGTGCAAAGTATTTACGAGTATTTGTTAATAGAGAATAAATTATTCAAGTTTCATTTAAAAACTTCGAATAAATGAAAATATTTTTATCATGTTTAGGAAATTTCTATGAATTTCATTTATAATTCGTGAATTTGGAAGGTTTTTTGTCCATTTTTTCTGCATATTCTGAAAATTGATCTTCTTATTCGGATCCCGGTGTCTTAAGTTGGTACGGACTCTGCTCAAGCAAAGAATAATATCGAATGGAAGCTGAATACCATTTTTCAGTTTTGCAACCGTGTTATCTGCTAATATTTTGAAAATATTTTTTTCCTTAGATAAACTAATATTATAACGAGGAAAGATTTTTAGTTTGTGGATTGTGGGTTTGATACGAAATAACTCATAAGCTACTAGACCGATTTCAAGAATTCTTTCACCCTTAGAATGCTACACTATCCCTGAGTAACATAGGCTATACTTTTCACCCGAGAAAATTAAGGAAACCTACTATAACTTCAATGATAATAAATATGAGTACCAAAATCAGCCATGATCAGCTATTTTCAGGTGCGCCGTAAGACGTACATGGAAACAATGTATGACGGAAATGTACCTCTTTAATAGTTCTACAAAAAAGTCCGCGATAGCATATATCTATCTTTCAAGGTTTACTCAGTATCACCTTTTAAAGGCATCCGAATGTTTCTCAAAATTATGCATTATTTGGGAGTATTTTTTTATGAATACGCTATTGATCCTTATCCAATTAAATACGTCGTTCATACCCAGTATTTAATTTAGAACGAAATTGCCTTCTACATCATTCAATTATGATGAATACATCAAAAGATATGGCAGGTTGAAGATGAAATCGCACCAAAATGCGTCTCCGAGGTGGGCACTAGGCGGGTAGGAGAAGGTACCGGTATGAGGGATGTATGAATGTATTTTGGATTGCCTGATGCCCGTATGTTTATGATCACAAATCAGATCAACAGATGGCGCTGTAGTCGTTATTTAGGTTATTCATCTACTCTGCAACTAAACGGCTGGATCGAATTGAATGAATTTTTGTGTATACAGAACAACGTCTGTTGGGTCTGCTAGTACCTAATAAACCCAGTAGTATATTGCAATCGGTTACCTGATCTGACGTTCTGCACAACTTTTCTGGAAAGACCATTAACCATTAATTGTAATATTTAATAGAATGTGATGGCAGTAGCGGATCGAACATTTCCGGGGTACTACGCTCCAAAACCTTCAAGGCACCCGTCAATTGTATCAATCTCTCTCAGATTCTTATCAGAATCCAGGTTGTTTCAAATAAAACGAATGAATTGAAAGCCACACAAATTTAACCAACTTAACAGGTACAAAATAAAAATCAATTTTTTGAACGAGAAATTTACCTTTTGCTTCCTAGAGTAGGTATGTTGAAACTACAGAGCCGTATCTAAGGCATGGCAAAGGTGGCACTTGCCACAGGGGCATAGGCCGCATAGGCGGCAGGGGCGCCAAAAAATATCGAAATAAAAAAATTGAACCACCAGGCGAAATAGTTCGTAAGATCATAACTCAGTTTTCATATAAACAAATGCGAGGGACCTAGGTAGATGATTCCTAGATGAAAATAAGCAGGGGTAGTTCATATAAATTTAATTCGAAAGCGACCTCCCTTCAACCTTTGGAAGGCGAGGACGAGTTGACAGTTTTTAATTTTTTTAGGAGTCCTAAAAAACACTGAGTCATTAAACTATACATAATACGATTCATTGAGTAGATGTTACACAATTTTTTTTGATCCCATAACTTTATTATTTGGGGCTGAAAATAACAACCCCTATGATTTTCCCTTAAAAATTGTATTCGTGGGATAGATTTTCGAGAAATAAAATTCTCTTACAGGGAAACAATTCTGGAAAAAAAATTCTCTTTTAAAATTTGTATTAAGTATATACTCGTACTTTTCTCGGAAAAAATGAAAACTTACGAGCAGATATGATCACTGTTCATTCCATTTCATCGTATCTTCCATAGAATGAATATTCAAAGATATTGTTTATGATCAAAATTGGTTTGACAGATAAAAAAAAAGATTTTACCGATTCTTTCTACAATTTTCAGTTTCAGAAGAAGAGTTTTTTTCAATAAATACTTCGCAGTAATATAATGAATTACTCAGTTATAAAAATGGTAGTTTATTCGAATTTGCATTTGGCAGATATGCTCTTTTTTATCTCCTGTCTTAAACATACAATATCTTAGAATATTCATTCTATGGAACACTTATACAATGAAATAGAATGAACAGTGATCATAACTGCTTGTAAATTTTAATTTTTTCCTAGAAAAGTATCGCCCGTATCGAAATTTTGCAGGAGACTTTTTTCTCCACAATTGAATGGAAAACTATAAGAGAATTTTTTTCGAAAATCTATACCACGAAAACAATTTTTGAACGAAAACCATAAGCAGTTGTTATTTTCAACTCCTAATAATAAAATTATGAGACATAATCTTTATATTTCCATAACAGGATATCCGATTCGAGTGAAATTATTTCTGTGAATAAAGATTGATATAGGTACTGCATCTTCATGCAAAATTTTGTGGCCATGGTGTTAACAGAACCACAGAAATTTCAATCGAAATATTGAAAGAAGAATCTTTATATATTTCTATAACAGAATATCCGATTCGAGTGATCATCATCAGAACCATAGAATTTCATTTTTGTGATTAATTATTTTTTATATATTTCAGTTTTTGAATAATTTTCAGACTATAATTCCGATTGTGCTTAGATTCTCATTTATATATTTCGTATAGATCTCAAATACCATAGAAAATTTTTGGGTAGTAGTTTTATTACTCCACCAAAGAACAAGAGCTCAAAAGCTTCTGCTCGGGGTTTCTTAAATTTTTTGGAGCGCATTCATCTTCGAAGCAGAACTTTTCGACCAGAACATTCTCGAAAATTACCATGGCGAAGGAAAACTCCCTTTGGTACAAATTTTCTGGGAAAATTTAGAGTACTCAGACGCAGCAATCAGATTAGGATAATCGGATAATCGCAGTGAATGTTCGAATCAGTTCAATACAAGAAAACAGCCATTCATTTCACGCATGTACCAGCCCAGAATCCGAAGAGATGTAGATATTTGAAAGTTTCGAGGAGAAAACGTAAAACCGGACATAGAAGAGCCATAATTGCTCTACTTCCGCCAGATCGTTTTGCCCAAGAGATACAGATCGATAACACATGGACTCTTCTGGTTCTTGCTGAAATCGCGAGTATCACTACTTGATTAATCACTATACTCTCTTGAGACAATCGAGATAATGTATTCATGATAAAATCCAGGTGCGGTGAATAATTATTGCAGATCTGAACTTTCAAATTCGTTGAAAAAATATAAATTATAGATTCCTTTTGGTCGGTGAAACTAATATAAGCGATCTCGTTTAATTGATTTTGAATTGAGAAGAATATTTTGCATAGCTTTTAAGATTGATACTGTATTTCGTCCTCAATTCATAAGGGAGGTTTTGTAGAAGTTCAGTGTTTTCAGGTTCACTTTCGTGTTTTTACCCCTGAAGTTGAGCTTCTTCTAGCTCGAAACATGTTGAGTCATTAAAATCACTCAAGTTTTTATCTGGAAAAGTGTTTTATTTTCTCATATTCGGCTCAAACTCTCGAAAATTATTGATACAATTCAATGTTGGCTTGAGAATTGCCTGAAATAGGGAAAAATGAATTGAGACGCCAGGCGTCGCTACGCAATCAAAGTTATTTTCTCCAAGAACATACCTTCTTATTTAGTCTTTCGAAAGATAATTTAATTCTGAATGGTTTTTTGAATACCATTCTTCTCTATTTCTTACCTTCAGCAACCTGCAGCGTGTTTTATGTTAATTCTATTCCATTTATTTTTTCTATATTGCGACAGTATGCTTTGATTTAAAGACATAAATGTGATTGTGTTTTTTAAAATAAAAAAAAATTGTTGCAAACTATTTCTGAATCATTAAATCCATCAAATATTATCATAAATCAATTTTTTTAAATGAATGCAACTTGTCAAATCGCATGTTCCATATAGCGGCCATTATGATCCATACATAAATTTTATCTTTTCCTTAGTTCCCATTGAGTAATCGTTTGCTACAAAGTTTTTTTGATTTTAAGAAACAAAATCATATCTATGTCTCTAAATCAAGGCATACTGACACATTTCAGAACAATAAAAACGCTGCAGGCTGCTGACGGTAAGGAATAGAAAAGAATGGTATTCAGAGGGAACATTCAGAATTAAATTATCTTTCGAATTACATAATAAAAAAGGTATATGTTCCTGGAGAAAAAAAATTGACGCCTGGTATCTCAATTTTTTTCCGACTTTTAAGCACATCTCAAGTCAACATTGATCTGTACCAAATACCGTCAACAGATTAAAAAATAATCATTCTTTTCCGAGAGAAATTAGGTGACCAAGATAAGTGAATCACCCTGTACTTCACACTAAAGGTTGAATAACAATAGCCAGCAGTCGAGCAGTCAACCACAATGAAGGTTGAAATTTTTTTTCAAAGATCTTATCTTATATAAATATTTTTTTTTTCTTATAAAATCTATATAACATAGAATGCAACAACAACTGAAATAACATTTGAAACTTTCAGAGAACGAAACTAAATTCAAAAAATACAAGAATTTCAAAAATTTAAGAAATAGTAAAAATACGGACTCTACCAACATAAATCAAAATACACAAATATAACAGCTTCTTCGGAAAAAAATAAGTTGACGAATCAACCCATGTGAAACACTCACCAAAGTTGCAATTATGTTTTCCACCTGATGCATCTTAAAAACAGTGTATTGAACAATATAGAACAGAGACCAATGCAAACTTGGAAAACTCCGTCAGAAAATATTATACAAATATAGTAGTATCGACAAAATGAATGAACTACCTTCAGTGAATATGCCAAAACCCACATTAAGTTGTTTCGTCCAATCTTATTTATTTTCCGAAGAAGCTAATGTATTTGTATATTTTGGTTTATGTTGGTAGAGTCCGTATTTTTACTACTTTTTAAATTATCAAAATTCTTGTATTTTTTAAATTTTGTTTCGTACTCTGGAAAGTTTTAAATGTTATTTCAGCTGTTATTGCATTCCATGTTAATATAGATTTTATAAGAATAAAAAAAATAGATTTATATAACTTAAGATCTTAAAAAATTGTATCTTTTGTAGCCCTGAAGAAGTGGAAATATATCCGCGAAACGTCGGCATTAGTTGGATTTAGTTTTTTGACCATCCACGTTTCCTATCATCCTGTGAAAAATCTGGAATTATGATCTCAGGAAATGAAATACAAGAAATTACTTTTTATATTTTAAATATAATTTTAAATGGCTGAATGAAAGACAAATAATAATTCTTCTTTCTAATTCCATGATAAATCCGTCCATTAGGCCATATCTTGTAAAGCAAAATAGTGTAGGAATGCTCAGTTTCACACAGATTCCATGGTTATATTTTATTATCAAATGTTGGTACTTGAAACTCTTTCGACTCGGATAATTCTATTATATGTCAATTGAGTGAGTATTTACGGAAATATTGCACAAATTTCAATAAACATTCGATGAATTGGAGAAAATATTACTTATACAAATAATACTTTAAGGTTCATTCTAATTCCAGTTCAAAGAGTAAGATATTTCAACTCGTAAAAAAATACGATTTTCTTATGCACATATGAATTATATTATTGTGACTTTGTCTTTTTCCTTCCTCTACAAGTGATACGGAATCTGAGTAATAATACTATAACAACGTTTAATTAAAATATAAATCAAGCATTATTTACGAGCGAATAAAATCGTTTAACTTTAACCTATTTGGAAAGAGAAATCCGATTTTTCATAATTGATAATAATCTGCGACATGAACTTCATGAATCAATTAATAAAAAATGTCAAATTAATAGGTTCTGCGTACTAAGCATTCATTACCTGCACAAGACTGAATCGAGGACATAAAACTCGTGAAGAAGAAAATTTTTACTTCACTAGTGCAGCATGAACGACCGCACAAAAACGAAATGCAATATCCAGGTGATTACGCTCAATACTTATAGAATCAAGAGCTTTCTGCGGAACTGCAATAATGATGTATCATCAAAATCTAATAATCCTGAACTTTGGGTATTTCCACTATACAGTGTGAAAAAGAGTGAATATTTACCACATACTCGTTGATTATTTCCTTCTATTAGCTCACTTTTTTTCTATAGAAACAGTATCAGCTGTTTGAAACGACTTGGTTGAATTCTGTTCAATAATCCGAAATCGAAAACAACTGCCAATAAAAGTGACACTTTTAATGACAGCTAACAGTGTTAGAAGTGACTGTTTACTTAGAAGCGTGTTTAAAATATTTTCCGTCGATCTCAAAATAATAGGTGATTTTAATGTGTACGAAATTGACCATTTTTTAATTCTTAATTTATGCTATTTTAATGTGCAATTCTCATGGCAACCGTACGCAAAGTATTCAGAAGCAATACGAGAAAAGTCAGAACTCTACTGGGACATAGAAACATAGACATTTTATTATGTCAGATGTATACTCCGTTCACGAAAGGTTGAGCGCATAGTAGGCGTTTCTTTATTTATCTGAAGTTGGCAGTATTTGCATAGAGTAAAATCAAGTCAACGTTGCCGAATGTACCCGGCCTCGCCCGACGAGCTTGCGAGTTATCAGACAACTCTATGCAATATTGACAACATTGCGTATCAATCTGACAATAAAATAAACATCATATAACCTAAAATTTTAATATACACAGTGGAATTTGTCAAATTAGCATGGCCAACCGACGGCTCAACCTTTCGTGAACGGACAATACCTATATCTTGTGCAAAATGAGAATGTATTTCAATCAAGAATTTCTACACACTTCATATTGAGATCATCGGAATCTAAATCCGCTCACCCCACCGATAAAAAGGTATATATTATTTGAATTTTTTTTCTTCTGATCATCAGCTTCGCAACCCAATAGATCTCTATGACTTTCAGGTAAATACCGGTTCAGCTACTTGGGCTCCCTTACTATTAACCATCAAGTATTTCTCATCTGGTCCCTCTTCTATAAATTTGCCAACTTGTTAATGTGTGAGAACCTTTGATTTTTTGGAACTATAGTCCGTTCACGAAAGGTTGAGCACATAGTAGGCGTTTTTTATTCATCTGAAGTTGGCAGTATTTGCTGTCATAACGTAAAATAAAGTCAACGTTGCCGAATGTAACCGGCCTCGTTCGACGAGATTGCGAGTTATCAGACAACTCTATGCAATATTGACAACATTGCGTATCAATCTGACAAGAACATAACCTAAATTCTAATATACACAGTAGAATATGCCAAATTTCCATGGCCAACCGACGGCTCAACCTTTCGTGAACGGACTATATATCCTCTTCTTTTCCGTTTTAAATATGCCATTACCTTGAAATATTCACTGAGTCAACTAGTCAACACCATGTTTAACAAGGGCGCTTGACTTGATTATTGAAAATTTGTTCCACAAAGTTAATGAGCTCCAAATTTTTATTTTTCTTGTAAGTGTGCTGGGAAAACAGGTTCACTGAAGTTGTCTTCTACATTGTTCAAATTACACCAGGCCAGAAATTGGTATATTCAATATCGTACTGCTGAGCTGGTTTTTTGGGTAGAAGTTCCAAAGTTGCTCTTCTTGCAAACTCTCCAATTTCTACAAGAATAACCAAATCAACAATCTTATTAATTATTGCACTAACGCCAAACAATTCAAAGATCAATAACCAGATAAAAATTGGACGAAAACGGAATTTGAATGACAATTTGAAAGATATCGTAAAAGTCAGAAGCGTTTGCATCTCAGAGTAAGAAGTTTACTTCTTACTCTGAGGTTTGCATGATTGTTTATATTGGAAATTGAAATGCATAATGTATTCAATTTGCCTATTCAAATCTTCAACCCTCCTGAAAATTTTTAAGTATTGAAGTTGTTACTTTTGGTAGTTATCGTGTTAATGGATAGTCGCAAGGCCAATGAAGATAAAAGCTAAACGGTTTTCCAATGAGAGGTGTTATTTTGAAAAGTTCGTTATTTCGGTTGATGTTACGTTTGAAGCTGTCATTTTTTGACATTTCACAAGAAGAAACTACGCCATTAATAAAAATGGAACTAAATAACTCGCTTCAAGAACACATTGAAATGATTAGAATTTAGTATAAAAATAGTGAAAATTTGGTAGAGACGGTTCGTAAAACTCGAACATCTTTGGGTCGTCGTGAAGCACCTTGTCGTACCGCAATAAATAAATTGGTGGAAAAATTCGAGCTGTTTGGACAAGTTAGTGATGTTAAGAATAAAACCCGTGCACGTCGCTCAAGAACAACCGATAATATTCTTGCTGTAGCCGAAAGTGTTGAAAAAACCAAGGTTTGTCCATTCCTCGTCGTTCTTTGGAATACGGCATTCCACAAACGTCATTACACCGTATTTTCCATCAAGATTTGGGTCTTAAGGCTTTTAAAGTTCAGTTAACACAAGAACTCAAGCCGACCGATCATCAACAACGTCGTGTCTTGGCTGATTTGGTCGTTGAAATGCATGAAAATGATCCAGAATCACAATTGGTCACCGAGATCTTGTCATTTAACACCTTGCGACTTCTCCTTTTGGGGCCACGTGAAAGAGAAGGTCTACGCCAATAGCCCAGCGTCGATTCAAGACCTCAAAGATGGAATTCATGAGGTTATCGAGGACATAGGGCAGCCACTTCGCGATTTGGTTATGGAAAATTTCATTATAAGGGTATGGTCCTGTAAGCGTGGTCGTGGTAGTCATTTGCCTGATGTTATTTTCCACTATTAACGGCATAGCTTCTTCTTTATAATGAAATAAACATCCGATCATTTATATTGAAAATTGGCATTTTCTTTGAATATCGAAATAACACCTCTTATTGGAAAACCCTTTTATAACGTTATAACATTCGGATGATATTCTCAATCCCTCATTATCAAGATTTCAGCGAGGTCATAGGATGCCCGACTTTTTCAACAAGTATAAAAGGTAATATCGATTGAAATATCGTGATTGAAATTAGGTACTTGTAGTTATACCTTGTTTAGTTGAATGTAAGAAACCGCCTGCTGCATAACAGTCGAACAATGAAAGTAAACCTACACGAAATAGTTTGTCTGGCCAGTGTTTCATAATAACTGGTGCAATATGAGTCGTAGCAAATACCAAGTTGGGTAAAAGACATTTGTTGCTGTGCAGGAACGACCTACAAGATTTCATTACCGGTTTATCCATACAAATTAATTGTTTGAATTAAACCTACTTGTATGCAAAATTCGTTGTCTACTGAAGGGATCTCGAGAACTACAGCAGCTAGAAGTAAACTGATGATACATTTTCAGGCACTTTTATCCCGACTAACTCAAATTTGAAAACAGATCTAACCTATCTTTCATAGATTTTGAGTTAAGAACGAAAATTGAGATTTTGTCATTTTTATCGATGCTGAATAACTCGCTTGTTTGACCTCGTATTCGAAATCCGTTGTTACATTCTACAGGCACTTTTTAAGAAGTAATTCAAATGTGATATGACTGATTTTTTTAGTCTAGTCATTTTCGAGAAATGACAAGGAATTCTGATTTTTCAAATGTAAACTATAGTCGAATGTTTTTTTTATCAGTCTCCAAAATTTTTGCTGATTTCAAAAATGGCTGGATCAAAAAATTCAGTGTCGGATTTCGAATACGAGTTCAAACAAGCGAGTTATTCAGCATCAATGAAAATGACAAAATCTCAATTTTCGTTCATAATTCAAAATCTATAAAACATAGGTTAGATCTGTTTTCTGAAATGAGTCATGAAATAGCACTCGTCTAAGTAGAACGAGCGCTCAAAAAGAGCCCGAAAATGTGTCGTCAGTTTTCTTCTAGCTGCTATGGTTCTCGAGATCCCTTCAGTAGACAACGAATTTTGCCCACCCTTTACAGAGGAGTCGTTTTTAACTTCATATAATGAGATAAAAAACATAATGGATAAAAATTTTAGAAAACCCAGAATTGAAGTTATATACCATTTTCCCCCCAAGTCCGCACCAAAGGAAACTTTTACACCCATACTGATCAGGGCTGAGGTCGATGATTGAGAAAAAATTTAAGAAAAGCGGAAACTTTTGAACGCTCGTTCTTTGGTTTAGCAATAATACTATTACCTCAAAATTTTATATGGGATTCGAGATTGATACCAAATATGTATATGACTGGACATATTTACATGCTATGTTTCGCTTTAGTTTGACGCGATGGATGGTCCAACGCAAAGAGCAGCGTAATAATCAATGCGAGTACTGCAGGTTCCCTACCACACTGGTCAATTGAGCCACTCCCAACGATGAGAGAGAGAAAGAGACCAAACCCACGATACACTCACACCGGTATGCCAGATTCGGAGTCAAAAACTCGTCCGGCGCGCTCATCTACGTCATTGAGGAGCAGAGATAAATGTGGAGTTATATTATTATTGTTATAATACCTGCATTCATGCCTAATTGCGCAGTTTTTGACTGTAAGAATTACAGAAGAGTTAAGAGGAAACCCAAATAAGGTACTTTTGCTTTCCGAAGTCGGAAGTATCCCGTCAGTACTTCATTATCTGAGGAATAAAAAGTTTTCAAGGTGCTAGGAGATAACACGGTTGCAAAACTGAAGAATGATATTCAGATTCCATTCGATGTTATTCTTTGCTTGAGTACAATCCGTACCAACTTAAGACAGGGATCTAAGAAGATCTGCAGTTTTCAGAATATGAAGAAAAAAAGTGGGCAAAAAACTTTTCAAATTCACGAATTATAAGTGAAATTTTCCTAAAAATGATAAAAATATTTTCATTTATTCAAAGTTTTTTAATGAACCTTCAATAATTTATTCTGTATTAACAAATAAATACTTTTCACTTACATCCATATTTATACAATTTCATTGACATATTTTAGAATCAACAAACGAAGACATCGGAGAAATTTCATTCGAAATTGTTAGTTAATTGCATTTTCAATGAAACTTGCGATTAATTGCATTATTCCAATCATTCTCTGGAGTTCTAACACTTTGATCCCGCAAATGTAATGGAAATGCTCCGCAGTGACGTCACATCTCGATGCGCGTCGGCATACCGGTGTAAGTGTATCGTGACCAAACCACAATTCTAGTCTCTCGTTTATTTAGAGAGTTACGAATCACGTGAACCATTCCATTATAGCACTGGTGAATTTCCTATGTTTCCGATGTGAATTTTCTCCCCTGTATATAAAGCATATTCATTTTCCTTCTCTTCGACTCAATTTTTTCCAATCTCCAAATGCGGTTCGCGATATTACACCATTTCGGTGAGAACTTGTTATCTTGAAGCTATTTCCAAAACGAGTTCAAAGTTTTTTCCTAAATTAAATTGGTGAAAAACCAACAAAGAATAGGTATGATAAATCTGAGTATTGCAGGGGTGTTATCTGAATTGAAAGAATTATTTTTTATTTATCTATATTTACCGATATATTCTGAAAATTGTCTGAATTTTTGATACGTATGTCTTCATGTAATATCCATCCAATATATGCATTTTTTTATTGATTCGATTTCGTAAAAAAATGTTTTCAAATGTCAAGTGTGATCTCGATCCATTTCGAAATTTGTACTGCACAATCACTTTTATTCGTTACATACTTTTCCATTCATCAGGGACTATTCACAAAAAATAGAGTAGATGAATGATTGATGAACATAATCAGTGTTTGATATAGTTATTGATGTTGAAATGATTTTTTAGAGTTTGTTTCAACACGACTATAAAGACTGTATATCACAATGTATTGGATTCTTCCAATTAATTTAATGATTATGGTTATTAGTAGTTTCCTGTAAATATATTCCTTTATGAAAAGGAGTATACATACAGGGTGTTCCTTTTAAGTTGGCCTATTAGACGTTTTTGGAGAACTAGTGAATACATATATCGTTTTGAAATTTTAGGAGGAGCCTTGAGGATGAAGGAACTCTTCGGCTAAAATATTTTCAAGTCGACAGTGTTGCCACGTCTATCTCAAACGCGTATCTACTTTCTTATTTCAAATGGAACTACCTTTTTTATGCACTGAAAAAAATTTTCTCTCATGCACTGTTGCCAAGTTATGCCCAAATTCTTGAAATTTTTGACATCTGCATTGCCAGTTGAAAAATGCATTATCTCGATTATTTTCTAATCACCAGTCTTATAGTAGAGAATACATGCATTCGTGTGGTACATTCAGCATTTTGTTACATCGTAAGGTTCTTCGAAGATTTTGCCCCGAAAATGTGGAACTTAAAATTGAAATATTTCGATATTTTCAAATGGCAACCCCATATTTATTTCACAGCAATCGATTCGACATAAAAAAATAATGGCAGTCTCCTCTTACACTATTTATTTATTCCAGATAGTTTTCTCATGAGAAGGAAAATACTGAAATTCTTCAGTTCTCATAGTGATGATCTATGTTCGTGTTAACGATGAAATAGTTCTGTGATTATGAGGTGAATTATTGAAGTAAATTCTATGGTTGAAATCATAAAAAGTGTTCGATGATCACGAATGTCATAGAAAAATGCTATTCAAACACGATTCAGGTCGTTCTACAATTCGCGAGGAATACCAAAAATATATTGAAAGCACCTGTAGGACCTTTACCAATCGTTATCCACATTTAGCAAGAATGACTGGAAATAAATAACGAAAACTGTTTTGGCTTTCGGTAATCCTGACCCAATGTTCATGACTTCAACCATAGAATTCATTCCGACAATTCACCTTATAATCACACAGCATGTCCATAGATCATGACTATAAATACTGAAGAATTTCAGTATATTTAATCTCATTCGGAAACCATCCAAAATAAACAATTGGTGGAAGAAGAGACTGCCATTAATTTTTTATTTCGAATCGAATGCTGTGGAATGAATATGGGGTTGCCATTTGAAAACCTCGAAATATTTCAATTTGAAGTTCCACATTTTCGGAACAAAATCTTCGAAGAACCTTACGATGTATCAAAATACTGAATGAACCACATGAATGCATGGATTCTCTACTATGAGACTGCTGAGTTTGGTTTCGTTCGCATAGAAAATAATCAAGATATTGCATTTCCAAACTGGCAATGCAGGTGTCAAAAATTTCAAGAATTTGTGCATAACTTGGCAACAGCTTCTGGCAGTGAATTTGTTTTAGTAGGTTATACTGCGAATTTGGTATTAAACCGATACATGAATGAAAATATAGGTAGTTCCATTTGAAATAAGAAAGTAGATATGCGTTCGAGATAGACGTGGCAACTCTGTCGACTTGAAAATATTTTAGGGGAAGAGTTACTTCATCCTCAAGGCTCCACCTAAAATTTCAGAACGAAATATTCACTAGTTTTCCGAAAACGTCTAATAGGCCAACTTAAAAGGAAAAACTCAGTATAATAACAGTTGAAATAATTGATATCAGTGTACATTTTTTCATAATTTCTGTCCAAGAGATCTTCACGAAATTTTGCACAAGTGTCACCATTAAATAATGAATAAAAATTGGATTTAATCGTATTTTCAGTTTCCCAAATATTAAAAAAAAATAGAAGTTTAAATAATCATAATTCTACATATAGTCCGTTCACGAAAGGTTGAGCA
The DNA here is from genome assembly GCA_013421045.1 of Propylea japonica. Lineage (NCBI taxonomy): Eukaryota > Metazoa > Arthropoda > Insecta > Coleoptera > Coccinellidae > Propylea > Propylea japonica. The sequence goes on from CM024240.1 coordinate 43,206,756, forward strand.
CATAGTAGGTGTTTCTTTATTTATCTGAAGTTGGCAGTATTTACTGTCATAAAGTAGAATTAAGTCAACGTTGCCGAATGTACTCGGCCTCGTCCGACGAGCTTGCGAGTTTTCAGAGAACTCTATGCAACATTGACAACATTGCGTATCAATCTGACATGAAAATAAAGAACATAACCTGGAATTTTAATATACACAGTGGAATATGCCAAATTTCCATGGCCAACCGACGGCTCAACCTTTCGTGAACGGAGTATAGAACCCTACCTACTTCCGAACAAATGTCATTGTGCGTTCGGCCGGGAACCATACAGAATTATTTTCGAATTCCTCTTGAGGGAGACTTTTAGTGAAAATATAGCACGCTATTTCCTTTGCGCGGAAAAAAAAGATGTTCAGTAACAAAAACTTTTAATTCGGCACTCAAATTAATATTACAGACTTCGTTTATGTACTTAATGAACAGTTTTCAAGTATTTTCAAGTAGAGAATAGATTTTGGCTCCCGAATCAGATGTAAAATTCACACATTTTATGTGTGAGGTTCTTAAAAATCGCTAAAAATAAATCTCTCTTTGTATTGTTCCAAACGATGACGATGTTCTCTTAACGATTCATTGTAATGCTCACAATTTTTTACGGCAAATTTATCCATGCAGCTAGAATCTCCAAAATTCACGTTGAAATTATTTAACTCCGAAATATGACATTTTGATGACACTTAATTTAGAATTAAATACCATGTAAAGACGAGTAGACTCATTTTAGACAGAAATATTAAAGTCTTATATTCAAAGTGATATATTTCAAGACAACAAGAAGATAATTCACATCAGCAATAACATTTCTCCGAATTTCTACATCTGAAGTGGAACGATTTCAATGAAACATTTCACCAAACATCTTCAGTAATTTATAATTTTTATACATTAACACTTCAATCTAGAATATCCGAATGTAATAAGACTATATTTTGGGACTGTGATAGTAAATATCAGTTATTATTTTGTAATGAGAGTTGTACATATCGATTACATTCTACCATGATAAAATTTATGAATATTTTGTTATGAGAACATAATTATTTTGATCTTTATGAAACACATACACCAAATCGAATATTTTCTAGAAAATATTGTTCTCCAAATAAGCATTTGAAATGATTTATAATCCGAGTATATGGTAAAAATATCAGGTGATATTTGAGGAAGACTTTTAGAAAGATTCTGAATAGTTCCTAAAAACAATTACTTATGTGAAAATCAATACCTCGAATATTCGAGTCATTCTTTCTGAGAGCTGAAAAATGAGTTATAAATTTGGGTAAAAGGATTTCCTTGTGGAATATCTATGAATTTATTTAAATATTACTCCTGAAAAGGTTGGACGTAGACAGGTTGGGACAGAAATCGAATAAATTAAGTATTCATGATATAATTTAACTTTATATAATAATATATAATAATACTATTTCAGTACCGAATTTCTTTATTTATATGACGTCTACTTGACACGTGTGTAAACCATTTGATTTCAACTGGTTATGTGCATTTTCAATTTTTAAGAGTAAATGAACATAATTCGAACGGTGTTCTGTGGAAATATTTGATAACCATAGCCCATTTTAAGTGGACCCCTTAATTTTCAGCTTCCAAATAGATACACAAATAAAAAAAAATTGAAGAAACGTAAACCACCCATTGAGTCCTCTATCTTCATGTACTTAATATCATTTGTATATGGCAATATTCACATAAATATTTCAAAATTATGAATTTCTCGAAGTTATCGAGTAAGAAAGAACTAAACTATGTATATTTAGAGCACAAATTTTGAAAACTTTTATAATGGATGCAAGCTCCTTGCATTGAAGATTTCTTCATAGTTTCACTTTCAGAGTTGCCTCTTGAAAGATATTTGAATGAGGACATCTCGTGAAATTAGCTTCAATTTCTTCTGAAAAATAGCTCACATGAGGTATTAATCTCACGGAATTATTGTACTTGTATTACAACATAATTAAACAATTTAATGCATAAACGGTTCATTAAGTCTATCATCCGTGTAATTCTTTCAATTTTAATGCATATCATACTCAACTAATTCATGGTGATTCTTAATAATTCCTTGTACAAAAAATGAAGTTTTATTCAATATGATGGTTCTGAAAGAATGACCATTTAAAGCACCACATTTTAAATATCCTTTAACTACCGACATGACCTTTAAGTTAACCTACGGCGTCGTGGCGCTTGGGCGACCGCGGATAAAACATCGATCTTCTTGGAAAATATGAGTACCTTTATTATTATTAGTTGAGATCTATGAAAAAAAAGTCAAAAATATCAAACAAATAATATCAAACTTTGTATTTATATGCCTCAATAATATCTTTGGCTATGTTTTATAACTATAAAAATTACTTTACACAAAATCGTGATACTGAAACAAACATAACTGCTTAGGAAGAATGAAAATTTTTTTTCACAGTTTAGGATTATATCTATATTAAAAAATTTATAGTATATAATTGGATTGCTTGAATAAGAAAATGTCCAACAATAAAGTTGATTACAGGGCACATTATTCATTTTGTGCACTGTAAACAATTGTATATTAGGTATGCAACGAGCGTATACTAACAGCCATTATACGCTAGTAGCATACTATACTTCATCCACGACTACTGAATATATTTCTTGAAGATTTTAACATTTGGCGACAGCGACAAGACCCTTTTATGACAAGCGTGGAAAAAGTCAAGTTGACACCTGAGAAATTTTTGTAGAACTGGTCATTGTAAAGTAAAGAAGGCTTTAGCTTTAACGCAGAAATATCTGCATACAAAGTTATAAAGAAGTTGTTTCACATTATTTTCTCGGCTCATGGAACCACCATTTACATTGAGCCAAATTTTGTTCTCTTTCCATAATTTTTAGAAATAGAATATATGAAATTACTAAGAAAGAGTGGAAGACTTTTTCCCGCCTTCTTCAAATACAAAATTGAACTGCAGTGCGCATGCGGTGATTCTACGACCCTGCTCTCGTGTAGGGTTACGATAGATCAATCTGGGTCAGTGATCGAGTTAATAGCACCGTATTCCCGAACACGGGTTAGATGTTCGGTATAGGTAAACGAACGTGAAGGTTAGGGATCGAGTTAACCCGAGTACGGTGCTATTAACTCGATCACTGACTGAGCTGAGGTTGATCTATCGTAACCCTACACGAGAGAGCAGGGTCGTAGAGTCACCGCATGTGCACTGCAGTTCAATTTTGTATTCGAAAAAGGCGGGAAAAGTCTTCTACTCTTTTCTTAGTAATTTCATATATTCTTTCCCTAAAAATTATGGAAATAGAACAGAATTTGGCTCAGTTTAAAATGTGTGGTTCCATGAGCCGAGAATATGATGTGAAACAACTTCTTCATAACTTTGTATGCAGATATTTCTGCGTTAAAGCTAAAACCTTATTTACTTCTTTCACATAGGTACTCAAAGATAAGTATCACATGGCTCGTAGTATCACATGGCTCGTAGAATATGGTCATCAATCAAAATTAAATCCAGTGAAATCCTTTGAGAAGGTTGCAAAGTGGGTTTATGCATTAGTTGGTTATTTAATATTAATTTCAAAGATTGGATCAACAAAAGTCAAGAATGAAAGGTAAAAATATTGAAGGGAACGTTATGAAAAAATGTTGTGCTTATTTGCTTTCATTATTTTATATTTGTCGTGTTCTTCAAGCTCGATATCCAATGTCAAAATTCAAGTGTTTTTATATTCATCACTGAACCAATCTTAGGAAATGTGAAAATTAATCCTTTATTTAGGCCCTATATTCTACTGACCTAGTAGTAGGTTGCGTAGGTACTATTACATAAGAATATCGAATTTCTTAAGCTAATGTAAGCAGTAATGACGAAATTGTACATTATAAAACCTCGAGTGACCGAACAATGGAACAGGTACTTCATTAAATACAGGATCACGTATGATACGTCTGATAATTACATTAGAGGCTTCATTCTTTGAATAAATAATATGACTTACAATTATAGATTCGGAACCTATGTAATTCATTATATAAGGTGATTCACAACTCGAAGAGAAATTATTGAGGAATTTATGCAGACCGATACTCTTATTTTAATTTAACCCCTATTGCATGAATTATTGTTATTGAAAAAGAAGAAAATATTTTTCTGTCTTAATATGTTTCATTAAGGCTTATATGACCGAATATAAAATGAAATAAGAAATAAGTTGAAGTTGCCAAATGGGCTTCCGATACAATAACGTTTATTTAGAGACTGCCATTTTTGGCTTCCTATGCACAAGAAAAAAACTCTCTGAAAAAATTCCTCTTCTCATCTAGGCAATGAAAAACGTCAGATTTTTTACAATATGTATGAGAACTCAAAGAACCATTTTTTCGGCATAATTGACGATTAATTTGGTAAATCAGTAAATGGTCAATTTTATCCAAACTTACTGAATCCAGAGGTTTTGCACCTTTTCTGGGATTCCCGCGCCCTTCTTGAAGATACGGGAGATTCATCTCTGAAGGCAGAAAAAACTGATTTGCCATCGGAAGATATGTATCGGGTGGAAGAGTAATTATAGGTTTTCAGTTTTGGTTGCGCAAGCGTCAAAGCGGAAAAAGAAAAACGTCAGCGGAATCATACAGTGAATAATCGTTACTAAGGTAGCAATAGGAATCGGTTTATTACCATTGCAGTATAATCTTCGAGAAAAGAAAGAGTATAATAATTTTTTACCATGAAATATATGAGGCATTATGGAAGTTGAATGAATGCGATAGAGTTGTAACGAATATTCGCATTCGTGTTCGCATTCGCATATATTCGCATATTTTTGAATATTCGTATTGCATTCGCATCCGCAAAATTTCTGCGAATGTTTTGCGAATATGAATATCAGAAAAAACTTATAACACAAAATTGAGTGCAATTGGAACTAACAGAAACAAATCTATGAAACTTTATCAGTATTTTCTTAATATAACTTTCAAATGTTTAAATAATCATCATCTTGAATAAAACTCAAAAAATATGATAATAATCGAAAACTATATTCTTCTACATTAATTATAAATACAATGCGTTTGGTCATGAGTTAGCGATAATTTAAGGTCATCAAATATACCTAATTTATCGACAAAAACACCCAAACTTGGGAGTTTACTCCCTTAGATTTGGAGTAGCCCCATTTTAAATTTACTCTTTATTTTCGTTGACCTTCCAAATAATATCGATTTCTTTGGACATAAAGGTCCTACAGATGTGAAAAAATGTTTTTTGAAAGATGATACTACCACCTTTCATTGAAGTATAACTATATAAAAACATTCAACTTGATAACGCCATTAAAAAATACTTCAAAAAAGTTGATATTGAAAATATGTACTGATTTTCTCAGTAAATCCGCCATAGTACAAGAACTAGCACTTTGAAGTATAGTTTTTTTTCCATGATTAACACGCAAGGATATTAGCTACAGAACAGCACTCACATCAGATCTGTAAGTTACATAATTTAAGACTTACTGCTGCTCGAAATGATCACTAGGCGAGCAAAAGACACAAGATAGGTCGTCGTGAAGGCCACTGCCTGTCTACAGAGCAGAGGCGGCCATTTTGAGCAATTTTTATGATTAATTTGTTTGTTTTATCATTGAAAATTAACGAAAGTACAGTACTGAGGTTTTTTTTATTCTATCAATTTGATAAGGGTCATGTTCGAACATAAATATTTCTTAAATTATGTAACTTACAGAAATGATGTGAGTGTTGTTTTGTAGCTAATATCCTTGCGTGTTGAATCATTGAAAAAAAATTATGCTTCAATGTGCTAGTTCTTGTAGTATTGCGGATTTACTGAAAAAATCAGTACATATTTTCACTGCGAACTTTTTTACAGAATTTTTTTATGGCGTTTTCAAGTTGAATGTTTTTATATTGTTATACTTCAATGAAATGTGGTAGTATCATCTTTCAAAAAACATTTTTTTCACATCTGTAGGACTTTTATGTCCAAAGAAATCGGTATTATTTGGAAGGGTCAACGAAATTAAAAAAGTAAATTTAAAATGGGGGCTACTCCAAAACTAAGGGGGTAAACTTCCAAGTTGGGTGTTTTAGTCGATAATATTAGGTATATTTGATGACCTTAAATTATCGCTAACTCATGACCAAACAAACTGTATAATCTAAACAAACAAGAAATGTATAAACTCTCAAACATAATAGATAATTCTTTCTCAAAAAATAACAATTATTTACCCTATTGAACACTTCTACATTCGCATTCGCATTTGCATTCGCGAATGTCAGAAGCAGACATTTGCATTCGAATTCGCATTCGCGAATGTATGAAATATGACATTCGTTACATCACTAGAATGCGAAGCTATATCAGGCGCAACCTCTCGTTATTGCATACGGAGTGAAAATGAAGTGGAAGGAACAGATATTTTGAATAAACTGTAAAAGGTGTCAAAGACAGAGGCTTCGTAGAACATAATTTATATTTTTGTGAGAAAATTTCCTCCCTTTTTTTATTTAAGTTTGATCAACAAAGCTGCAGTATATTTGACTGAGGACATACTCGCGTCCGTACTGGAGGAAAGCGAAAATATCATGGCATAATACGTTAGCCATAGACATTGAAAAAAGTGTTCCGTTTAAAAATGAATTAAATTTGTTTCTTTGATATCATTTCACTATTTTTTGCGAATACGGATCTGAATTTTAGATCATACTTTAGGCTCATGAAAGTACGACGATGAGTATTCAAACAATATGGCATAAGTATATAAAATATGCGGGAAAATAAAAATACACCGTTCGTTTCAAATTTTTGTTGTGTCCGCTTATATCAAAGTATATCTCAAAAATCCAAAAATACAAGGTGTTTTTCGAGTATTCTTAGGTGCATTACCTATTTCTGTTAATCAGGACCTGGATTTTCCCAGTGTTTTAAGCTTAGGTCGCTGGTGTAGAAATACTAGAATATGTGTACCAAATTTTTTTTCATAAAAATATTCCGGGTAGTTATTAAGTTATGACCACACAGAGTAGAATATCATCTAATTTGTATTGTCAAAATGCATAAACCTGAAATGTGAAGTTGAAGAGATAGTAGACAATGAACATGCGCGAAAATGAAGTACAAAGTTACTTCAGTTTTTTGTGCTCTTCCGAAACATTAAACCGTATTTCGAAAATACAGGGTGTTGTTTTCGGGATGCGAAAGCATATGAAATTCATGTTTCGGGACCTGGATTTCCGAAGTGATAGATAGTAGTTCGTACCAAAAATCATAGAAATATTCAGAGTGGTTCGTAAGTTATGGGCACTCAGAGAAATCGGTCAAATTGATAAAACAGCCTGTATCTCTATGATGAAACTTGTTAGACCCATAAAATATTGGATCTTGGAAGCACCTAAAGGTGCTTTATTCATCCTCCACTTTTCTCCTCTCCGTTTCCCAATGAAACACCCTGTATATTTTGACAATGATACTCTATATCAATTGAGAATTGTATAACTTTATTGAGTTATTTTTACTATGTTTATATTCTGACATTGATGAGGAATGCTTTTTAACCATTTTGAAGTCGTTATAATTTTAATGAATCCTGTGACGTATGCAATACATGGAATTTTGTAAAGGAGCATCAATAAATTATCTATCTATCTATCTAATCGCAGATATTTTTTTTTGAGACTTCGATGACTAAGGAAAGGAGGGTAAGATGACGAATAGGGTAAGATGACGAATTCTCTATATTTCCTAAAATATATAAGTCTTTCAGCATCAGCTTCTGTCAAACGTGAAAAAATAGTCCTATTCTTCATGCCTTTTATCGGCAGCAAAATACGACGAGAATTCAGTAAGATCCAGGAGTTGATACATGTCGGGTGTTGGTTGAGACAATATATGTGATTCCGAGTATTACTGTTTTTTAGTGTTTTCTTCATTTCGTTTCTGTAAGTCTAATTTTATTTCGAAACTATCAAGTTTCAGGAAAAATTGAGTATTGAAAACATTTGTTGAGAGTGATGAATTTCATTTTATGACGTTTACAAATAAAAATGCCAAATGCGGGTAAGATGACGAGTTGTTCGTCATCTTACCCTACATAATTAAAAATATTTATTAGGTCATGTTTTTAACTTCAGGTTTGAATAAATATGGGTAAAATATTTCAAAGAAAAACTGACAGGCAATCATGGTCGAAAGATAATATGAAAAGAGCACTCACTAGAATAAAAAATCAAGAGTTGAGTGTAATACAGCTTCAAAAGCATATCAAATTCCAGAAGCTACTCTCAGAAGATGTTGTAAGAAATATCCTGATGAGGTAAACTAAACTCGTTTGATCATATTCATACTCAGGGAAGAAGAAAATTACGAGATCAGAAAAAAACGAGAGATTACAAAAAAGTAGAAAAGCACAGAAAGTAAAACAAAAACCAGTAAGAAGAGAAATGAAATTCAACGATTCTTCTGACTCCTCAATAGATCTAAAATATGCTGACTCTGAAAATGATTCAGATGATGAAGAGCATTATCTGCAGTGAACGTGGAAAAAATTAAATATGGTTTTGCTGTAGCAAATGTAAAGAGTACACAGGAATGGACACTAAAGAGGCGAAAATGAAAAAAAACCCAGAATAAATTTATTTTACCTTGATTTGTAAATTTTTTATATAGCTGCTATAAGTTTGCTTTTTAGAATACGTATCTCCTGATGTTACTCTCCACAATTCATCATTTTACCCTCCACGTCGGGTAAGATGACGAAAATGACGTAAGCAGATAAACTTCAAATTTTTCACTCCAAATAGTAACTCGCAAGTGATACGAATTTTTTATTGAAAACTCAATAATAGTAAATGACAGAGTAAATTTTTTTCACACCGTAAAATGAGCAAATAATCGTTTTATGAGTTTTTTTAGCTTACTGTCGCCATCTTGCCCCTCCTTCCCCTACAACTACTTCTTAAAGCGTTTCAGAATCAAGTATTTTTATTCCTTTCTCATTGACGTACAATAGAACCGATGATGTGTTATCCGAACAATATGTTTTTTGTAATTCATAGATCAGATATTTTCATTTCACAATATAACTTTTTCAAATGCGATAATCTGTCTGGTTAATTTATATTTAATGTTCTTGTAAACTGCTCAACTATTCAGAAATTTATATTTCCAGAACAAGCAAACGGGATGAGATTGACCAATTGATTCAATGATGTTAATTTTTTTATATTATGAAAACTGAATTTTTAGGAATACGATTGCCGGCATACCTTTTTTCATTTCATTCAGAAATAATTAATATCAATCAAATATAATTAAAATTAAATTCAGAAGGGTTATCAACATAATTTTGTTCCTCAGAACCGTGAATTCAAGTAGGAAATTATAAGATACTTCGTTTGTGAAAAATGGTTCAAGCAGTAGAAACTTTTTTTATTGCGAAACAAGGTTGCAACCATGGAGGAACACTATCGACATTTTTTGTCGGCATATGATATCTGCTTGCTATTCTTGTTAGTTTTTTCGATTTCTTAAAAAAAACATTGCTTTTCAGACTACATTTTCATGGCGCTGCAACTGAGCAATGGCGCTGTAACTGAGAAGAGATGCTTCAATAAAATTGATATGAAAGACCTATCCTTTTCTAGAAAGAATAGCCCCCTATTTTTTTCGCAACTATTGAGTTACACCCTGTATAGTTCATTTGAAATTTTAGTTGTTCCATTAAATCAAATCTGAAATACAGATGTGATACATTGTTGGAAGGACAATTTCAGTAGAAACTAAAAATGCAAAAAAAACCTTCAGTTACTCACAATTTCATTTCTCTCAGTTGAAAGTTCCTTGAAAGAGTTGAAGGTCATAAAATTTTTCAAATATTTACCTTTTGAAATGGCATTGGTAAAGATATATAAGGATCATGCTACATTTCAATCATTAGAATGAGATTTTCCTTTTTCTGAGTAATTAGTGTTAATATACCCGCGTTATACCTCAACTACCAGTGGAGGAAGTAAGACCAGTCATAATTTCGTCATGATACGTCACGAAGCATTAAATTTGTTAAATGCACACTTTCTACCTTACTTATTGCATTTTTCTGTTACGCAAAAATGCTATTTTCCGGTATTTTAATGTACTACATACCTCATAAGCCAATATTTCATATATGTGACAATATGTCTAATTGATTGCTTTCATCAAACGAAACCTGTAAAATGGGGCAATGCTCTTACGTTTTTGAAAAATATCTTGAATGTGATATTTCAGGCTCTTCACCTTATCGATTCTTCTGTAGTAAAAAAACTACCTACTGGATCCCTTTTGTCCGAGAAGAATATGTAGATTAAATCAAATCCACCTCCAAAATTATCTATTTCAGAATACTCCAGATTCCAGAACAGGTTTACAGTTGAAATAGATCTTTGAAACCAGAATTTTTTAGGGATAGTAGCATATGTATATCCTCACTATAAATCCCGTCATTATCTGAAGTAATAGGGAAAATAAAAAATTCGAGAAAAGCCCTGAGCAGGAGATGCTGAGCGCTCGTTCATTGGTGCTACCTATTAAAATTTTATATGGGACTTTGGATTTATACCAATTTTAATGCAGAATTTCAGCACAAGGAATATACTCTAAAAATTTTCGTACATCAAGTATTTTCCATACCGAAAGAAAGTTACATATTCTCTATGGTTTACCATACATTGAATATAATGGAGTACCTATACATAGGACAAACTAGACGAACTTGAGCAATAAAATAAAATGTCATAAATATTCCAAAACAAAACACTAAAACTCCTTTACAAACATGCAGTAGAAAACAAACATAAATTCAATTTCGAGAGCAACAGGATACTGGGTAGAGAAAAAAATAAAAAAGAGAACCTAAAATTATTCCCATGAAACGAAATGAAAATTCTTCAAATAGCAGAACACTTAACTTATACAATACACAAGAGACAACAGTGAATACAAACCAGGGAAGAAGAAAATTGCATCAACGTGACATTTATTTATTGTCTTAACTTCATTGTACCTAATTATATACGTGAATAAATGAATTAGGTTAAAATTTCAAACAATCCAAGGCATAATGAGAAATCAATGGAATAAATAAATCATTGTGGTAATGAACCACATTTTTTCATCTGCCTGCAGAGAGAATATTTCAATTCGCAATTTGAAAAAATCAAGAATTTACGCACGAAAAAAGAAATTATCACTTTCTTCTCGAATATAATCAATAATAAGATATTACAACAGAAACCACTTTTTATTTATAGGAAAAGTTTAAAATTAAAATATTCAGTATTCAATGAGACCACTTTCCATCATGTTAATAAGTGCCTTAACACAGTGTGTCCTACACGACACACATGATTGGACATTTTTTAACCACAATGTTAAGAACCATAACTGCACACCCAATTCCATTTATTATAACAAACACGTGATGAAGGCTGAGAACTGCTGGTAGATAAATGAGTAAAGAAAGTTCAGGCGGATATAATGACTGCAGTCTATCCTTCGAACCAAGACGAGAATGTCAATTCCAGCCGAGTAAATGCTATTAAAACTGGTTTTGTTGGTGAAATACAACTATTTATTTGCATTTTCATTCGCATTAAATTATGGAGCTGAGACTTGCGAAATATGGAAATAATATTTGTGGGATCTGACGTATATGACAAATAAAAACTTTAAGAAAGCCCTGAGCTGGTCCCTCAATTTTGTACAGGACGTGAGATTCATGCTAAGTATTAGAATGCAAAACCCCAGTACAATTGGAATGATATTCTGGTAATTATCAAAAAATGAAATATTCAAAAAATCAATATTATTTAAAAATTTAAATTCTATGGTTCTGATGAACATTCAATGTACCAATCTTCATTGACAAAACAAATTTCACTCGAATCGGATATCTTGTTATGGAAATATATGGAGCGTATTTGGCTGGTTAACGAACTCAACCAAGGCATTTGAGAGCCGAGGTCACCCTGAAACCTCAAGTCTCTGAGATAATACTTATCGTGCTTACGGCCGGCACCACGGACAGAATTGAATTTGAACACGGATACCTCATCAGGGAGTTGAACCCTATCGTTCGAGACTATCTTCCGCAAAAAATTCGAAACTTACAGACATTTGGGCAAAACAATTATAGCACTTGTTCAAGAAGAACGAGTGCTCAAAAATTCAAAAAACACTGAAGTGAAGTTAGAAGCTTTTGCACTCTATTTCATATAAGGATAAAGATAATCCAATATGAATATTCCGAGGGCCGTTGATTTTATTCTATTCATTCATAAGTTCCATAATTACTCCTTAAATCTTAAACTTACCCTGAAATTTTCAAATTTTGGAGTCCATACTACGGCAGACCGTAAACACGATAACTTCCGAAGGCAACCTCAAAACTCGAAATTTTCAAGGTGGTGGTTCAGTTCATTTGAAATGGAGAAATGAATGCAGTTTCAGTAGAAACATACTTACATATAACATACGTTAAGTCATAACTGAAGCCCAGTATTCCACTCATTCTAATTTTCACGTGAGGGGGTTGAAAGTTGTGCATGAACAAAACTGTAATGGTCGACTTTCATTCGGTGACAAATTTCATCAGGTACCATCGTCTCAAAGTGAATGAGCCATGACAAAGTTCACATACTGAAAACCTCTTGAAAATAACAAATTTTCAAAAAAAAACTTTTTTCTGGAAAATTTCTACACGCCTGTAAAAAAAACAAAGATCTAGCTAGAAATTTAGGAAAAGCCCTTAGCAGAATCTTTTGAGCGCTCGTTCATTGGTGAAGCAATTAGACCATTACCTCTAAATTTTATATAGGAATCTCAGCACATTCGGAATAATTAAAAAAATGAAATTAGTGTGTGAAAACTGAATCTCGCCCTATATAAGTTTACTTCTTATGTAATGGCTTTTGTAATTAGGTGGTTCAATAAAGACAATTATTATTATTATTATTATTATGTGAAAAATAAATAATAAAAAAAAACTTATGGTTCTAATGATGCGATCCTCTTGAAAACTTATAAGATTATAAAGATTCTTCTTTTCAATATTCCAATTGAATTTTCTATGGTTCTATAACACTGAGCCACAAGTTTTACAAGAACATTCAGCATATCAATCTTCATTCACAAAATAAATTTTAGTCGAATCGGATATCTTTTTTATGGAAATATCAAGTTTCTTCTTTTCGATATTCCAATTGAATTTTCTATGGTCTTGTGTACACTATGGCTTATTATGAGCATCTTGTATGTCGCTGCAACATTTCATTTCGATTGGTTTCGTTTTGTCTGAGATATTGAGGAATGCAAATTTTGAATTACCCCCATTTTATAGAACACCCTGTACGATTTGGCTGGTTAAAGGACTTAACCGCAGCGGACCGAACTCGCCCTGAAATCTCAAGTGTCTAGGACAATCCCTTCGAAAGTTATCGTGATAACGGACGGTCGGTCCACGGACAGAATTGAGTTTGACTACGGATTCTACACCAGGGAGTCGAAATTTTTTTTAATAGGGAAAGTGGGTACCTGATGTGGTTATTTTTGAGCGCTCGTTCGATTCGTTTCATCATCGATAGCTATCGAGATGAAACGAATCGGCACAACGTGCAACAAAAACGCATACAAATTTGGTAAAAATAAAATAAAAATGGACCTGTTTCAGGATTTTGTTACCAAATATTTTTTCTTCAGAGAAAATGAATTTGTTCCTATTTGTTTCTATATAAGAAATCTTATTTATATTTCAATAAAAAATCAATAAAAGTCAAATATTATTGATGCATTTATTTTTCAGATTGTAAAGTCGTGGATGATACTATGGATTCTTCTTCCAATAGCAGTATTCGAAGATGCTGGTCCTGCATTCGACACAAACGATTGGATACCGATAGTTCCAGATAAACTAAATCGTCGAATAGAGAAAGCAAATCATCTGACAGAATACTAAACGTAGATGTGACAGGGAAAGATTTATTGGAGAAGAAAATCAACACTTAAGAAAAGCTACATTACTCAGCACAGACCGAGAAAAAATCCGCACATCAAAAGATCCCCAAACCACAGACCGCGAATAAAGTTAGATCAACCATATCGCTTTGAAAATATCCTTTCGCCTCCACCAAAACAACAGTTGAGAGGGTTTCAGCAGAAGATTCCATACCAACAATCTTTCAACCTTCAGCCGCAGTATCAGTTCAATATACCAAAACCTGGCCAAATCATCAGTGAAGAAGCTTATCGACAATTTCCACAACCTTCAAACCTCCCAACCTACAACTTGAACAATCTTCATGTGAATACAAATATACCAAACTACTCATCTGCCCAGCTTGGTTTTCAGTACCAACAACCAAACATCGTTCCACAAGGTGTTCCTAATAATAAAACGATTTACCAACATTCTGGTTCTACTTCCATAAACCAAGGGTTGTTCGAAACGATTAGAAGCCAGAATAATAACCAAAATATCAAACCCGCTGCTCCGACAACTTCAGAGGATAAAGATACAGTTCAGCTATTATATGTTCCTCTGGAACAACTACAGAAACAAGAAGCACTTTTAGATGAAGCTTTTGAATCACTGCAGCAACAAAAACTAGTAGCCCCTCCTCCAGAATCTGCCTCACCATCAAAAGAGCCAAATATTCAGCCTGTTTTAGTGCAACAAAATATACAGCAAAGTTTTCCACATTCAGGAAACCAACAAAAATATATCCTACAAAATAAACCTCGTACAAAAAAGAATCACAAACTATTACAATTCTCAAAATTCCGGCAAAGAACCAGAAAAGCAAACACAATATTATATTCTTCAGAACACTCCTCAGAAGAATGAAGAAGAACAGCCAAAATATTATGAGTTAGTATCGAAAAACCGTGGGATTTTACAAAATAATCCAAAACTGTTGAAGTTTCCAATAAAACGAGTATCAAGTTCAGGCAGAAAAACAACAAATCATAGAACTTACGACACCACTGCCTATACTGAACCATCAAACACAATACAATACAGGATTCGAACTACAAGAACGACCTCAGCGAACCAGAACCCAAGAGTCAAGGAGCAATTTCCAAAAGAAAGAACCTCAGGTTGAAAATTCTTTCGTCGTTCAGAATCAAGTCTCTCAACCTTTTTCTGTAGAGCTCCTAAGCTACAAAATTCATATATAGTCCGAAATCAACCTGAACAATCTGCCAAATCAAATTATTATCAAAATGATTTCAAGGCACTGAGCAAGATTCTAGACTCAAAAATATTCAACAAGATATTCTTCAACAAACCTTGCAGGTGGAAAAATTGCAAAAACAGATTCAACAGGCAAATCCCTAGATTTTCAAGAAAAGGTTCCCTCGCATCCTAAAAAAAAAAGAGAAAACCACATCAGCCTCCATTAGCTGTCTACATGGGCGGAAATCAGCCTGGAGATGTAGAGGGTGTACTGGAATTACTGAAAAACGCGAAATCTATAGCAGTTCAGGATCAAATAGGACCAAATTCACCACAAGTATTCATAGGCCATCTAACCTGAACGTACCTGATGGTTTCGCGAAATTCCCCCTTCCTTATCTGTCGAATTTAGATAAAACAGAATACAGAGGAGGCCCAGCAATTTCCATTTTTCGTGGCACCCATAAACTATAAAGAGCCTGAAGGTTACTCAAAGATTCCTCTGCCTTCACCACATGTGGGTTCTGTTGTAGTTTCACAATTCAAACAAGCAGTTTCAAACCTGAACGATAATTTTCAAGAGAGTAATAGACCAGTAGCTATAACAAATTATAAATTTGTTAACCCGTCATTTGAGTCTACCGTAGATAACTCGCACTTCGATGATAATCTGAACGCTTACAGTTTGGAAAGTCATTTACCAAGGGAAAATGCGAACAGATTCCTTAAAGAACAAACTTTATATCAACAGATTAATGGATTTTCTGGAGTCGACTATCCTCAGAATCAATATCTCACAGAGCAGAGACCTAACATATATAATCAGGTACCAGAAATTGTTTCTCCAGGACCCATAAGAAATCAAAACCAATATTTGGAAGAAGTTCAGAGAAAGCCTGAATTGACATCTGGCGAAGAAGCTCCCACCAGAACAACTGCCACACCACCTACCAGGCAAAGGGCCGAGGTGAGAAATCAAGAGGAATAAAAAGGTAGTAGCTCTTTGAAGCAGGCAAATATTGCAGAAGAAGTGGAAAGAAATACAGAAGTAATATCCCACAATCGGAGATTAAAGTTCCAGAAGTTCCAACACCTAATATCGTTAAGGCTCCGGAGAAAGTAGAAATATCTTCTCAGAATCCTTTAACTCAAGACTTCCTCAACAGATTCTCCTCGAACAATATTTCAACTTTAATTACGTGTCTTCCACTCCTGGATATGCCATCCCAAGTCAGAGCTCCCTTGAAGAGTTACCAGCGAACATAAAGAAACTCAACACAAATCAAAATACTGATATATCTAACATAAGAAATTCAGCAGTTATTGATAACCAATTTGAACAGGCAATAGCAGACTTGCAGGACTCAAACAGAAATTCAACCCTCCCAAGGAAGAAAAAGGGTGCATGTGTATAATGCATACGAAGAATATGAACTTCCATCACAATTATCAAATATCAATCCCATTTACCTGGTCTCATTAATGAATTACAACAACCTCAATTTACTACACCCAAATTTGAGACAGATCCTCCAGTTCCTTCGACAACAGTAAGTACAACTCAATTCACTATCAGAACAACAGAAGCTACAACTACGACTACGACCAGAAAATCGAGAGGTAGAGGACGAAGTAGATTCAATTGAGAACGACGACAGCCTCCTCTCCTTACAGAAGAGCTTCTGGAGAAAGAAGAAGACCTAGCAAAACAACCACCATGACGCCAAGCACTGGAGCAACTTATGAAGAATCCTTCAAATCAAGATATAGCTCAATCGATAACGAAAGGTCAAGACCACGTGCAAGGTTACAAATTCTTTAACAGAAAGGGTTGCTGAAGGAAGTATTGAATCGACATCCCCTGCTCAACAGTTTTTGCAGCCGATCACCAGAGTTATGGAAATATCTCAGAATCAACCCAACTATTTTGTCCAAGTTCAGAGTGCTGTTGCTAACGAACAGCCTGTATTGAGGGATTACGTTGAAGAACCGAAAACTGAAGGAATGAAAGTGGTTGAGCAGTATCTTACCCAAAGAGTGATTCCAGCAGGGCAATCTGCTTCCCAAGAAGAAGACTATTCACCTCTCCGACAATTTTCTGTAAGTATTTGTGATCTTTGAATAAAGAATATCCTAGGAGTAACTTTACTGACTCCTATCAAAGAAACGAATACAGGGTGATTTTTTATCCATTATCACAACCTAACTTATTGACATAAATTATCGAAACTTTGAAAATTCTTGAAATGTGCTGAGAAGAGGAAATTGAGAAATTAATTTGTTCGTTATTCCAAGACCGCAAATCCTCATTTATGTGCTTATAATAGTGAAACATCAACTTATATGTTGAAATTTGAATTTTTGTTACACATTTCAGAATGTGTTCATTATAGGTATTTTAACATTGAGAATTTTCACATCTAGCATATTTCAAAAATCATAGAATATGATTTGTTTAAATAAGCAAAAATTTTTGATTTATTCCCGAATTGCTAGAGAATTAATAACAATGAAAAAATACCAAGATAATCCCATACGGGTACCATTATTTTATAGTAATTTAGAGATTCGAATTTCAATAATATGATTCAAACGTTAAATGATGAACAGAAATGAATAAATGCAAAAAAGATAAATAAAAAACTTCTATAAAGCATTGACATGAAATCAGAAGCATTGGTACATACAGGCTGTCTACTTTTAAATGGCCAAACTTCAAGGAGGGATTATTCGAGTGATTTGCAACTAAAAATGTCATACTACACATGGCCGAAATGTTGACGAGTTTTTTCCTCTTAAATTATCACTATTAAGTTTTCCTTGTAATCTGATCAAATTTGATCACATATTCGGAGAGGTCAATAAATTTATTACAAGATTATAGAGATATTATTGCTGGTGTGGTAAGGAATGAATATCACGATTCTGAAGTTAACAATATTGGTCCTACTTTCCCAATAGTTTTTCGATGAAATATTTATAATAATGAACACCTTAGACATCTTTGTCTAAGATGAACACGTTTTCTTTTCAGTAAAAATACCTCAGTTAGTGTACTTTCGAATGACATATCAACTTTTGTGCTACCTGCTCATCCTCCTCCATCATATACTGGTTAACATGATTACAACGAAAAAGTCGGAAAACTTCGAACCTAAATTTGCTCTATTTTGAAGTTCTTCGTAATTAAATTTAAATGTAATTTTATGAAAATAATCAATTCATCTTGAACCAAAATAATAACGACAAAATGAACCTCCTTCTTCAATACATTCGACACATTGTTCTCGTACTGAATCTACAACTCTGCAAAGTTCATAGCGTTTCTGACGCATTTCCGCACAAAATTCTGTCTGTGAGATTCTTCCTAGTATGAAGTACCTATTCTAGACATAAAAATCCAAAGGCGTAAGGTCGGGGTTCTTCGGTAGCCATCTGACCGTATCTCCCAATCCATTGTATTTCAAAATATTCATTGAATAGATCTTGACATTACGACTTTTATGTGTTTGAGCAGCCATGCATTTGAAACCAGACATTTTATCTGTTAGACAGGTGTATTTCATCCAATATGTCTGTCAAGTTGCTTTAGACTAATCTAATGAATCTCTTCAGCATTAAAGTCATCGATATAACTGGTCCGAAAAATTATCCTTCCATAGCTGCCATCCTCACGTTGATACTTAACTCATGTTGGAATGAGAAACAATAGTCGCATGAGGGTTTTCTCGTATTTGGTTATTTCGTAAATTAATCACACCTGGTATCGTGAAAGTGGCCTCATCAGTCCATAAAATCCTATGTATCTACAGGTAACAGATCAAGTGATGATAACCATAAAACTGCATTAAGATTCAATCACAAAGAGCTTCAAAATGGAACCAATTTAGGTTCCGAATTTTTCGTTTTTATCATGTTCCGTGATATTATGGCGGAGAATGAGCAGCTAGCGCAAAAGTTGATATGTCATTCGAAAGAACACTAAATGAACTATTTCTTACTGAAGGAAAACGTAGACATATTTATTAATATTTCATCGAAAAACCATTGAAGAAATAGGACTAATATTGTTAACTTCAGAGTCGTGATATTCGTCTCCTTGAAACGCCCGCAATAAGAGTTTTTTCTGCACACGGACTCTCCAAGCTTGTAGAAAATTGAAGTTTGACCACTTCGAAGACAGACACCCTGTTTATTCATATAAAGATAAAGGTTAAATACCTACCCTGGAAACTATTGGTCTAAATCTAATTCATTCATGAATTTAATTTACATTTGAATTCTCAACCTGTCTGAAAATTTCAAGTTTTTGTTATTCCTTCTGAAAATCTATTATCTTATTCATTTTCCGAATAATCAGGGGTAATGCTTCCCAAGTTTTGTGCCACCCCTATGAAAAGAGAATAAGTACAGTACATTCGTTATGACATCATGAAATAATATTACAGCATTTTCTGAAGCGAAAATTAAGTTGTAATAGTTCATACCACAATTAGATATTTCAATCGAAAATTCAAGAAAGTTATCCATCATTCGATCTGTCCCATTTATCTGAAGAATTAACATTTGTTACTAAATAAATTCATATTTAAATCCACATTATTCATAACACATTGGAATGTATGATCATCTGTCCCAAATCTATTAATAAAAATTAAGAAAGTTTGAAATATTTTTAGCTGATATCCTTTGAAATTTCAGGTCAAGCAGCCAGACAGATCGGAACAAACAAGACTGGAAGTGACACAAAGACCCTCTGAAATAGAAGCAACAACTAGAAGAAGAGTCAGAGTACGCGGACGTCCAAAAAATAAATACTCCTCCACAACAATTGCACCGAGAGTAACATCAAAACAAGAAAACGAGCAATCTGAATTTATGGATTCATCAGACAACCAAATTTTTCTCAAAGTTCTCAGATAACTAGTAGTACAGAAATGAGAACGGAGACATACATATTTACGCACCAACACAGCAGAAATCCCCAGTTTACAATTCGCGTAATGAGGAACCAGTAGGTCCATCAAGCCCTCGTGCCGACATAGAACCAACTCGATTTTTAGGCGAACTTAGACCTAAATATGCTTCTCCGCCTAGGAGTACAACAACACAGCACCAGAAACTACCCAAAAAGTAGAATACGTGGAAGAGTTAGAATACCAGGTAACTCTACGAAAGCAGATCCAAGCTTCAGAAAATAGCTCAACAGAGAAAACTATTAGAGGTAGAACTAGAGGAAGAACTCATTTCACACCTGCCAGAAATACAAGACAAGAAGCTGACGAGGAAACTGAGAATTACCCAGCACCTACCTGAAAAGCAGGGAAGCTTCAACTACACCAGTAGCTCGGAGTTCAAGATAACTGTGAGTACCGATGATGACGGAGATCAAGTTCCTAATTCCTCATTCAACAAACCTGAACGTCATGTAGAAGCAACAACAAAGTCAATCGAATTCTCAAGTGCCGGTGTCGAAGAAACAAAAAATGTAATATACAATGATGAGTATGAAGTACCAGAAGACAAAATGGAATAGTATCATTTAGGCGACAGAGAACTAAAGGAGATGGTTTCAGAGTAGTCAATGTTGACCAGTTCGACACAGCAGAGTCCCAAAATTACAGAAGCCTTTTCAACAGTTTGGACAGTCCTCACAAAGTCAATGAGTTGAAATCTACAGAATTTGAAGAAACGTCGACAGAACCGAGAAGATTGCATCTGAAAAAACAGAAAGTGCAACCACTACTGAAATAGCAGAAACACAAAAAACTTTGGCGTACGATAACCTTAATACAACTATTTTAGAATCTGTAAGAGAAACAATAGAGAATGCGACTGGTCCTTTTTCACCACCACGGAAATGGAAGAGACGACAGCTCCGACGACAACGGAAGATTTGGCTAAGGAAGCCCAGACCAGCACAGACGATTCAGAATTTCTGAAACAACTTCAACAGCACCACCAGAAGAAAACAAACGAATCCTACAACTGAAGGAAAACTGCCAGAACAGACACCTTTAGATCTGTTGTTGCTTAAAACATCCACTTCTACCGAAATATCACACGAGACTGAAATCTGTTTCAGGGAAGATGCGTTAAATCTAAAATAAGAAATTCAGAAAAAGACTTTTACGCAAAAAGTGAACGAAACGAACAATTGAAGTGTATGAAGTTTTATTGATGATGTGTTTTGTTGAATGAGTGTATTAATATCGATACTGTGTGTTTCCTTGTGTTTCCTTATCAGGATTATAATTTATTCTATCGATTATTATTTGTATATGTGGAATGCCAAATAAATTATTAGTTTCTTAATTCTTGTTTTTTCATATTGACACAGAAAATGTTACAAATTATATTGATATTTGTAGCATACATAATACATGTGGTGTCGTTTAAATCAGGTACAGTGGAACTTCCCTAACTCGAATCTCCAAGGGCCAGTAGTTTCACTTCGAGTTACGGAAAATTCGAAATACGGAAAACTGGACTGAGTTGAGGGTGACCAATAAAAAAACACGTATACAGGGTGTTTCATCATAAACTGGACAAACATAGATTTTTGTGACATCAGAAGAATCATTTTTGCCTTATACAATATATCCCGTTTTTGAAGCATAAGCGAGATACAGGGTGCCAAACGTCATTTTTGAGCAATATTCTTATGAGTGTGGTCAGTTATGTATAGCACTTGAAGTAACGGTTTTTGGTCAAATCTCATTATTTTTGGGTCCTCTATTCAAAAATTGACGAATTCCGAAAAAATTGACAAAATGGCGGAAGACCTGCAATGTTTCAATTTTTTTTGCGGTTGTCAAATTGACTCTTATTTTCTGAATGAACACAATTTTCTAAGAATTTCTGTGCAAAAATGTTTCATAAATCGAACACAAAATTTTTTCTACATGTCTACAGCGATGAAAAATTCTTTAGAAATGATTGAAATTTTATACAATTGTACTTCTTGAATTATCAATCACGAATATGAAAACAGAATTGTAAAATATCGAACGGTTTCGCTACTACGGTCATTCAAATTTTTCGTTCAGACCTCTGAAATAATGAAAAAATTTTTTTTTAGTTCTAGAGTCAAAATAATTAAATTATTGGCATGTCCAAACATTCTAGATGAATTTACACAAAGAAAACAGTGAAACTTAGTTGGTGGACTCGAACCGACATAGGTATTAAATTTCACAACGTAACTAATCAGAACTGACATTTATAGAGCGCGTGCGCGATTCAACGTTCGTCAGGAAACTAAGAAAACAAAGTTTGGATCTGTCGGCGACTCTCCGCTCGGTAATTCTCCGAATTGCAGTGAGCGTTTCCCCCCAAAAATTCGAGTTATGCTTGGTTGCCGCTTCGGTTACTGCTGAATTTCAGTTCGAGTTCCAGAAATATTCGAGTTATGGAAATTCGACTTATAGGGAAAGAAAATACATGGCGATGTTGTCAAAACGTTTTTACTTCTCAAGAAAATTCGACTTGAAGAATTCTTCGAGATAGGGAAGTTCGAGTTAGGGGAGTTCCACTGTATATAAAAACTCGATTCTCCAGCTTGTCAATACGAATTGAATTTGGTTTTCGATTGTTCGCGATGGAAACATAGGTATGATAAAAAAATTTAAGAAAGCCCTGAGTTGGTGCTTTTGAGCGCTCGTTCATTGATGAAGCTTTTACCTCAAAAATTTTTTATAGGACTTGAGATGGAAACTAAATATACATATTAATGCAAAATCTCAGTACGATCGGAATAATATTCTGGAAATTATTCAAAAACTGAAATATGTATGTAAAAACTTAACAATTGAAAAAATTAAATTAGGATATCGTTCTGATGATACGATTCTCTTGAAATTTTTCATAAACACTCAGTATATTGATCTCCATAGTCCATACATAAATAAATTTCACTCGAATAGAATATCTTATTATGGAAAAATAGAGATTCTTCTTTTCAATATTCCAATTGAATTTTCTTTGATTCAGATAATGCGATCTTCTTAAAATTTTGCATGAGCATTCAGTATATCAATCTTAATTCACAAAATAAATTTCACTCGAATCGGATATCTTGTTATGGAAATATAAGTATCTTCTTTTCAATATTCTAGTTGAATTTTCTATGATTCTGTTTACACTATGGCCAAAAAATTTCGACGCTTATTATGAGCATCTTGCATATTGTCGCAGAAATTCCTTTCGATTGGTTTTGTTTTGTTCTGAGATATTGAGAAAACATAATTTTGAATGGCCAACGAACTCACCCTGAAAATCTCCATTCTCTAGGACAATCCCTTTGAAATTTATCGTGCTAACGGAGGGCCGCACGGACGAACGGACCCGTCCCAAGGACAGATTTAAATTTGGCCACGAATCGTCATCACGTTCAAATCCTACAGAAAGTTGACAAAACGATATAGCACTCGTTTAAGTAGAACGAGCGCTCAAAAATGCAAAATTATTTATTCACTAGTATGTCGAAAGTACTAGCATGATAATATCAAAAGATAATAATAATTTTCATAAAATTATTTACGAGTATCAAAGAATCAAATACTTCTCAGGATTACTACTATATAAATTAGTTTATCCACGACTATTATAAATCCGTCCATTGTCGTCTCTTTGCTCGTACTTAATAATACCCATTAATCACGAGGGAATAATGAGATTATAATTCACTGCTGTCAGATGCTTCATGAATTTAGCTTTGATATAATAGTCTTTAAATTGGTATTTCTTCAGTATTGTAAAGTACTCAAAGTAACAAAATATGGGCATACCTCGTCAATCGCTGGCCAAATCTACTTTAACATCAACTAAAGCAATTTTCATTAAAAACTATACATCGACAAGTTCTCCAAAAATGTTTCATGGTGTCAACTTGACTTTTTCCACACTTGTAATACCTAGAAGAGTCTTGTCACGCTCGCAAAATATTAAAATCTTCAAGAAAAATATTAATTAGTCGTAGATAAAGTATAGTACTTACTCGCGTATAATGGCTGTTATTCACTCGTTGATGTGGGCCACTCCCCTACGGCTCGTAGCCTAAACTTCACCTCGTGAATAATTCCTATCATTATACGCTCGTTGCCTAACATACTATCGCTTGTCAACGAAACTCTAGAATATTGTCT
>CM024240.1:43231287-43317995 GCA_013421045.1 Propylea japonica
CGATTTTTTCGAGAATTTTTTTCTATTTTGGAAGTTCATTATCTTTCTGCAATGAAATCGTTGAAAGGGTCGGTGAATTTTTTTTCTTGTTTTTCCGAGAAAATAAAGGTTTTGACTTTTCAGAGCAGGAAACATGATCCTTTAATTTTTCAGAAATTGATCGGGTGAAACACGAAAACGGTTTGGCTGGATTAATTTGGCTCTTTGTGAAGTTTTGTGGACTTTTTGAACTGGAAAATGCACACTTAACATGTTTCTGTTCCCACAATATTTTCGATCCAGCGCTCGTATCCGAAAACACCACGAAAGACCTTTTTGTGTTGCATTTTCAAATTCATGTGACAGAAAGAATAATTTTTTTTTCGGAAAAGCAATGGCTTCCGTTGAAGGGAATTCATTCAAGTTCCTGAAACCCACCTTTAGCTTTCTGTGCAATCATTGGTTGCCGAGGTATCGATATTCAAAGGCAAAAGGCTCCTTTTCATTTGAAGGCCGATATCTTGACAAGAAGTGGATATACAAAATCTATAGAATATGAGATTAAAACAGAATGAAGAAACTATCCAATCCTCATAGTGATTGAGCACAAAAAAATTTTCCAAGGCCCGTATACCAAGGAAAAAACTGAAAAAATTTCGAATTTTTTTTTGATGATGGTCTCTTCAAGATTACTCTCAACACCGATGACACAAAACATTTTGAAGTTCTAATCCAAAAACTAGACACTTGGAGCTACAATTTCCTTTTTTTAAATTCCTTGTATGACCATTCCTCTCAAAGTTACGGCATGTTGAAAATGGCCGAAAAAATTGGAATTTTTTTTTGATCCTTTAATTTTTTCCAGTAGTGTAGCTTACCTTTATTTAATGTGTCAATTTTCGGTTGCCGATTTGATCTTCTTCGTATTTCAGGATTTTTTTCTGAAAAATAAGTTTATTCTTTGACCATCATGCGTCGCCAAAATAGTTCTTTTAAGGGGCGAATCAATCAAGTGGTTTTTGATCGCAAAAATGAATAAAGTTAAAATATTTTGAAAAACAATAAATTGAATTTCGATAATGGATATTCCTATTCTACAAACTGCAACCTTATAATGAAGGAATTGACCAAGTGGTCATGCTCTACAGCATTAAGTAATAGAAAACTGTTAAGAATACCTCCTACGGTGAAGAGATGGAATTATTCTATAGTTCTACTCTTCGTCGCTAGGTGAAAACGTGAAACCATAACAAGTATAAATATGTATCTTGACCCGTGAGTTACTATTATAGTTCCATATAATTCCGGTTTCGTATAAGTATGTGCATCTACATTTATATACAGTTCTTCCATACTTAATTTCAAGACGAAAAGCTTGCGTAGTCATTCTCAGTATGCTTCTTTGTGTTTCATTCTGCATGGCTGCTTTGAAAATTGAATAAGAGAAGAAGAGTCACATGTTCGATTCGATAAATTTTAATCTCTAATGTTTATGAAAAAACAAGAACTATACCCAAGATTTTAGCATTCTGATCTAATTGCAGTCTGAAGAGTCGAAGAAAAAAAGCCGGATCTTAAAAACACCACCATGTCATATTAATTTAACATAAAGCCAACAAAATTTTCCGTATTTATTAAAAAATGATACGGCAGAAAAAGCGTTTCAAAAAATTGAGCAGTTCTTGTTGTTGTAGGTTCAAGAAAGATGTACAGATTTTTTTAATTATATGTAATAAAATAACGAACTATATAACACTCTTGCAATGAAAATATGAATTTCATACACATTTCCTTCATTTTATAGAATTCAGTCCAGCAGTTATACAATCTAGAATTTCTTTTTGAAGACATAAGCGTTTTTGCAGCGGCAATGACCGGAGCTGGTCAGAAACAAAAAGTCCAAAAATATCACAGTCGTCCCTTATCTCAACACTCATTGTTTGTACATAACTTTCTTCGGGAAATGCTTCTTTTGATAATTCTCCATAGTCTGAGATGAAATCCGGAAGATTTGTTTCTTCAACCTCGATTTTAACAGTTTCCTGAAACAAAACACGAATTAAAATTTCATAATTTTGAAATAACAACAAAATACAAAATGAAAATGCATAAAAAACTTTCAGCGTTAGCCTATTGACTATATAAAAGGCATTCTTATGTCTACTTATGTCGAAAAAAATATTTCAGAATCGAAAAATTATTTTCTATTTACTAAAACCCTGTGCCGCCACAGCAATTCATTGATATAATAAAAGATATGAAATTTTCGTGGTTTAAAATTGATTTGTGTTGATTTTTCACTGCTTCAAACCCAACTTTTTCTTCTGTAATATTTTGAATCTTCAATGAAATTTCTAGTCAACTTGTGAGTTGATTATTTTTATGAATTATTTTGCAACGAAACATTCACATAAAATTACCAATGAAAAATTACATGCGTTTACATTGAAACATGTGACGCACACCAGCAAGTACTTCAGTCAAAACCAGAGAGAAATGCTTACGGGAATAATAATTGCAATGATTAAAAACGAATGATTAGCCATAAAAGTATATTAGCTCTCTCGAAAAGTTGAATGTCGTTAAAAAGTATTGCAAAACCATTTCATTGTTATCGAAGTAGGAAGTCTTAAATTGTGAGTGGCACAAAAAATGAGTAGGTTGGTATCAAAGTGTATTATTTTATGAATAGAAAAAACATCACAAAGTCTCAAAAGTTCATTTAATTTTTCTTCTATTTTAGTAAAGACACGCTGAATTTTATATGTCATATAAATTGAAGGAAATATACAAATGTTATTCGTTGTTTCCATCATTATTTTCGAAGTACTGATAAATATGAACACCTTATTTATATAAGTTCGCAAGTAGGTCATTATTATTAATAAAATGGTTTAAATTTGACACATCATTACTGAAAAAATTCTGAAGAAGGTTTAGTCGAAGTGTTATTGATAATTTGAAAATGAATTGAAATAATCTTTTTTTATCAAGAAACAAACTATATCTTCAAATAGAGCGACAGACAGTAAGTACCTAAACGAACATTAAAATATTTCCCATTATTTGTTAGGTTCATTTCGAAGAATACCCAGCGAATTGTTTTTTCCTTATGTTCTGAAAAAAAGAATCGGGAATTGATATCTAGTTTTTACTGAAACAAAAATCAGTTGTGCTTTCCTTGTGAAGGCTTTCAGTCGTCTGGTATTTCCTTAAATGCTGGATTTATCCTGTATTTTTTGAGTCAATTACGATAGCGAGAGGAGTCTGAAACATATTCAAATATGGTCGTACATACTACCAACGTAGTCATTCAGTGATCAACGAAATGTGTTGCTATCACTCTGAAGACTTCTTTGTACCTCACGTTTGCAGACCTTACTTGGGATTTCAGCATTTTTTCGAAGCTAAGGTACTCTCATACCTATTTGAGCAAAGTTACAGAATGGATTAACGTTTACTTTGGTTGAAAATTGAAATTGGCATTACGAAGAACAACGAATAGAGAAATGACTGTACCAAATCGATTGAATTTGTATCGCCTTTTAGATTTTATTGCTTCACAAGAGTCAGTGATCTATATTGTGTAGTTTCAGATATATTATTCCTTACGCACTAAATTACATATAAAATCAAGGATTACACGTATCTAGAATTATCGTATCGTTTCGGTCAGGAAAACGCCTGAAGTTGAGGTTAACCATTTAAAAGAGTTTCGGATTCATAAATATTCAAGAGAAAGGAGCTTTCCAGATTTTCTTCAACCCAGATTCTCTATATGGAAGTGACGGTTCTAGCAAGAGGCATTGAAGCATTGTAGAATTAACTGAATGGACCATCTAAAAAATCTGTAAGAGTTCTTCTCCTTGTATATTCCTCCATACCTTGGAGTATAAATATATAATCCGTTTTATAGCTCGAGGCGGCTAGATTGAATGCTATAATGAAGACGTCAGACAAAGGATATATCGAATGATCACTAAATCGAAGTAAAACGACCTGGCCCCATATTCTCGACAAGTGATTTTTCAATGCGTATACGAACTTCATTGCGCGGTGTGTTATGTTTGCAGGTAAAAGAGGGACTCGCGCAATGAAGTTCGTATACGCTTTGAAAGATCACTTTTCCAGAATACGGGGCCTGTGCTGAAAATGTACGAAAGAACGGACCTCTAAGTCTATTCAGATGTGAATAACAGTAGCTTGTTCACAGCCTAAGAATGATAACCTCTATTACCTCGAAATTTTCTGTAGGATGCCAAGTAAACTGAAGCAAAATCTCAGCACGATGGAAATTATACTCTGGAAATTATTCAAAAAATGAAAAATTTAAAAATTAATAATTAATAAAACCTAAATTATATGGTTCAGATAATGCGATCCTCTTGAAATTCTAAATAAACATTCAGTGTATCAATGTTCATTCCCGAAATTAATTCCACTCGAATCGGATATCTGTTATGTAAATATGGTTCTGTTGACACTATGGCCACAAAATTCTGCATAAGGCTTATTAAGAGCATCTTGCACGTGGCCGCGAAATTTCATTTCGATTGGGTTCGTTTTGTTTAGATAATATCTTAAACAAAACGAGAGGAGCATATAGCAGCATTGTAGAATTAACTGAATGGACAAACTCTCCATACCTCGGAGTATATATCATCCGTTTTATAGCTCGAGGCGGCTAGATGGAATGCTAGAATGAAGACGGCAGACAAAGGATATATCGAATGATCACTAAATCAGAGAAAAACGACCTGTGCTGAAAGTGTACGAAAGAACGGACCTCTAAGTCTTTTCACATGTAAATAGTAGGTTGTAGTCGAAGTGAGCAGCCGAAGAATGATAACCTCCATAGTTGACCGTGCTAACTTTGACTGCTCTCGTTGCCAGACCGGATATGCATTCTTAGAGCTGCGACCAATGCATACCGACTATTATTCATGGCTTACTCTGTTTATTTTGAACACCTCTGTGGATCAATTAACCGCACTGTCGTCGGCTCATTAGGGTGTGTTTGAATTTGTTAATGGATTCTTGTGGAAAATCTATCGATAAGTGAAGTTCCAATGAAATGTGGTAGAAACAATATTGATGCAGATTTCAATTGATCTTTCCATTAAAGCAAGAAATAATTAATGATTTGTTTTCACAGAAGGAAATTAATTAATCGCTTTTCGATAAACTTCAATTATTGTTTATTATTGTATATTGTCGATTTTTTTCACCCTGTTCTGGTATACCTACTGTGCTCAACATCGAATCTTGAACATTCAATGTTTCTAATAAATTGTCCTAGCTCAATTTTGTAGTATTTCTCTTACCGAAAAGCATTTTGAGCGCTCGTTCTCTTTACGAGTGCTGGAGCGTTTTGACCAATTTCTGTAATTTTCGAATTTTGAACTGAAGATGGTCCCAAACCGATAGGGTTTCACACCCTGATGACGAATTAGTGTTCAAATGCAATTCTGTCCGTTGGGCCGTCAGTCCGGCCGTTAGCACGATAACTTTCGGAGGGATTGTCCTAGAGACTTGAAATTTTCAAGGTGAGTTCAGTTCCCAAATGGCTCGGTTAGGTTCGTTAACCAGTCAAATCGTAACCTATCGAAAAAAAATGTTGCGGCCATATGCCAGATGCTCATAATAAGCCTCATGCAAAATGTTTGAGGCCATAGTGTCAACAGACCATAAAAAATTCAATTGGAATAATAAAAAAAGAAACTTCATATTTTCATAAAAAAACTGATTCGAATGAAATCAATTTCATGAATAAAGATTGATACACTGAAAGTTCATGCAGAATTTTTGTGGCCATATTGATAACAGAACCATAAAAAAATCAATTGGAAGATTGAAAAGAAGAATCTCTATTATTTCCATACAGGATATCCGATTCGAGTGATTTTTTTTTGTGATTAGAACTGGTATACTGAATGTTCATGCGAAATTTCAAGGGCTTGCAGCATCTGAACTATAGAATTCAATATTGTAATTATTAATTTTTACATATTTCATTTTGAATAATTTCCAGAATATAATTCTGATTGTGTTGAGATTCTACGTTTTATTATATTTGGTATCAATATCAAATCCCATATAAAACATCGAGGTAATAATCTTATTGCTCCACTGAAGAACGAGCGCTCCTGCTCAGTGCTTTCCTAATATTTTTATTACCTACTGATTGCATGAAGCCATGATGAACTTTTCGTTTCAATAGGTATTTAATATTTTCAAATTATAATTATAGAATTTTTTTATTCGGTTTTTGACAAATAGACATTATAGAACACGTGCATTAGTATTTGTACCACTCAGAAAATTTCCATTGCTGGTTATAAGTCGTCATTTCTTTGTTTTAGTACGAACAAAGTTATTGATCAATTTAGATCAACATTATTAAAAATCCAGGATTCGTTTGAACAAATAAATATTCCACTTGTCACCTAACCTTACCTACCTAACCTGAACATTTTCATTTTGTTCCAAACATTCTCCGAAAAAATAACTCAATGAGATAAAGGAATATGTCAGAAAACAATACATTGTACTAAACTCGAAGCGGTTAAAATGACAAAATACATTCGTTTACATTGAAATATGTGACGCACACCAGCAGGTTCTTCAAAACCAGGGAAAATGCTTACGTGGATAATAATTGCAATGATTGAAAACGAATGATTGGCCATAAAAATATATTAGCTCTCTCGAATAGTTTAATGTCGTTAAAAAGTAATGCAAAACCATTTCATTGTTATCGAAGTAGGAAGTCTTAAACTGTGAGAGGCAAAAAATGGATAGGTTGGTATCAAAGTATATTTTTTAATGAACAGAAAAAAACACAAGGTCTCAAAAGTTCTATTTCAGTAGAGATACGCTGAATTCTAACCTTACCTAACCTAACCTAACCTGAAGTTTTCATTTTGTTCCAAACATTGTTTCTCCGAAAATAACTCAATGAGATCAAGGAAGATTTCAGAAAACAATACATTCTACTAAGCTCGAAGCGGTATGAAGTATCTAATGAAAAGGTGGCAATGAAATTATAACGAAATGTTTGCAAGATTCTAGAACTAAGATCATTTTCTCTTTCCACCTTCTGTAACTCTTTCAAAAAAACACAGTTATTTCAGTCAAATGCATCAAATTCACAAATATAACTAGATATCCCTAAAATATTTTTACAATCTACCAAAGAACTCATCTTTAAAACGACCAAGTTACATTGAATGAAAGAATCCTCTTTCCATTTTCTGTAACTCTTTCAAAAAATACAGTTATTTCAGTCAACTACATCAAATTCCCAATATAACTAGATGTCCTCAATTTTTTCTACAATCTACCTAAGAACTCGTGCTCTCATATTTCAAAGGAGCAAGTTAGATCAAATGAAAGAAAGAGACATTGCCCAAGACCTGAAGAGCACCACCCTGAGAAATATCTTCCAAAACAATAGATCTAGACGCTGATAAGAATAGAAGAATAAAGCAAAACTAACAATATGGAGTAAATACTCTACTTGAATTCCCACTGATAAAATATTCCGTCTACACCTCTATAATTATCATGTCTTTCATTTCATGGTATGATTTTGCCAGTTACAATATCCTCTAAGACTGAAAAATCACAGGAAACTGTGGACTGAAACAATAGTAAAGCGATACCTTTGAATATTTTCCTTCACCTTAAGTATGAGCGTATACCGAAGGTTATTCTCATTCACTGCACACGAATGGCTCGACATAGTGCAAGGTATATATAATATATGCTCAATTAAATGAGAGTATTTACATTTTTATGTCGAGGTTTTCTACACTAACTGATTCGGTGGAATAAAAACTAATTCACAACACATTTAAGTTACTGATCATGTATATTGATATGGAATGTGCATATTTTATCTTTAGACATTTATGGAACTTAAAATTTTACGCATAACTTCAACTTCTTCAATCTTGGAAACGAAAGATCAACGAATTCTGTATTGTCTCCCCATATTGTCCTGGTTTATCGCTCTAAATTCAATATTCAGCACTAATCAAAGGGTATAGCCGGTTTTCAATGGTAAATCTGCCCCCGCGAACTTTTCGATTCATATTGAGTGGAATAGACGTATAATTTTTTTATTATTTTAAGCTGTAAATTCGATTTGAAAAAAATAAATTATAGTCAAATCTTTATGTTAAAATGTTCAGAAGGCTTTTATTGTTCAGGGAGCCAATACGAATACAATGGTACCAAAATTTGATGAATATCTGCTGAATTTCAAAACTCAAAAAGTTTTAGTTTTTTTTTCACAAATATTCCACCAATTTTGAAAATGTAAAAAAAAAACCCAGGGTATAGTGGACCAAGGAAACATTTCATGCAGAAAATGGCGGTGGAAACATTTGAAAACACCTCAAAACAAATGACTATAATTTAATTTTTTTTTTCTAAAAATCGATTTTACAGCTGAAATTCATAAAAAAGTATTTGTCTATTCCTTCAATAGCAAAGAATCAAGAGAAAAAATCACCATTCGAAAATTTTAGATTTCATAGAACAAAAAAAAATAAAATGGAAAAAAGGGTTTTTTACGGAAATCTCCAAAATGGCTAGAGATAAAAAGCTGAAAAGCTGGCTGAACTATTTTCATTCAATGCTCAATATGAATCGAAAAGACCGCTGGGGCAGATTTATCATTGAAACCCGGCTTTACTCTTTGATTTTCGAAAAGATTTTGTTTTTCCAAAGTATATTTTGAAATCAAGAGCTAAAATAATACAATACATAAACAGGAACAAAAATTTCTAACTGATGTTAGTGCAAAACGGGGTACCATACTATGTTTTCGTATGATATCAGTGCTCAGGGAAAAACTTCAGTAGAAAAACCCTGTCTCGCCATTCTAACAAAAATAAAACTTTAAAAAAGGGTGGTTCTGAATATTTCTCAATTTCTCATATAAATAATACTAGTATCTATGTATATGTGTATTCTCAAACAAACGAGATTATTCATATTGTCGAGGTTTTTTACTGCTTTAGGGTAAGAGTAGAATCGAAATAGAGATAGCACACGTGTTTCAATCATGAGCAACTCGAAAAGGTTAACCAGAAATAGGTTTCCGAATTAGATTCAGGATTATATGATGTATCGTAGAAAAAATTCCAAGATTATAGTTCTGATACAATCGATAGAACATGAAAAAAAGTTTTTTCTGTGATACCTACTAATGATTTCAATAATTATTCATAAGGTTGATGAAATAGCAGAAGGATGTACTGCCGTCCTAAGAACAGATGCCGTATCTACAAAAATTTTTTTTTCGAGATTTTTGTCTCATTGGGTTCGTGACAGACTAATTTACCTTTTTACCAAGCATAAATGCCGTATACTTGCTTAATTTATCAAAACCCAAATCTTTTCTTCAGCCGTATGTGAAAAAGTTGTAATGTATCCTAACAGAATATGCCGTACTTTTGCGTTATACTAAACACAAATGCCGTATATACTTCCGCGTATATGCTATACGGCTTTTTCAGCTGGGACATGTTAGATACGGCATTCATTCTAAGAAAACGCTCCATATTTTCGAGGAGCACTACGAATTCGCATTCAGTTTGTGTGAGTTTTTCTGAGAATGAACGTGTATATTTTCAGAATATCTTATTTATGTTTGTGTAAAATAACATCAGCAAGAAAGCAATTATTCACACTTACATATTTTTAGGAACAAATATGTCAAGTAGATCGAAAAAAAAATTGTACCACTGTCAAAAGACTTTACTTTTCTTCGTCACTATGGATGCGTGAATGGCTTTTTTCACCGTTAAAAAAAGAATTCACTTTTTTTCATCGATTAAATGATTGGTTTTCTGTTTTCATAATAACGACACAGAAAGATCACTGATTGCATAGACATATTGTATTGGAAGCATTATTTTCAATAATTTTATTTCAAACGATGAAAATTCACATTCGCAGTTGTACAAAAAATGTTGTTTGTATTTCGTGCGTATAAAATTCGTGGTTTTATGGCACATTTAGGTGAATTTGACGCACTCAATAAAATATAACTATTTTCGATGGCTCTCTGTGAGCACGATACCGACAATAATCAGAATTTGGTGGAAGCCTTTGATGATAAGCAGAATGTCGAAGTGATACCTGAGGATGGATTTTTATTGACCTATTTAATATTAATCAGCAATTGACCAATTTGATACGAAATATTAGTCAGTCCAGAAGAAAATTCTTACACATACGGCATTCTTGTCTTGTATAGCCCACCTAAATTTAGCATAAAATGCCGTATGTGATTTTTTTCATGGAAGTCTGTTGGTATTTAATTTCTTTCGGCCTCAATATATTTTTATAGGCATCCTAAACGAAAAAACATATTTACTTTTTTGTTCCACCAAAACGGTGAGGGCAATAGAAAAAACTTTGAGCTCGATTATCTCGTTTTGATGGCGTCTGTAGATACGGCATCTGTTCTTAGGACGGCAGTGTAGGCGTCTATAGTCACAAATATTGTTTACTCTATTTTCGGTTATAATAATTCTAATTCAATTGAACATAAAAGTATGTCATTTAATGTGGCTATGGCATTGGTAGTTATCACAATACCTTGAGATATATATTTCAGAAGTTATAGCTCTATCTGCTGATTATTAATAGACATAATGTTATTCGACCGTGAGTTATGTAATTATTAGTAAACAAAACAATTGAATGTAGTTTTGTAGCCAGTATGGTAATGAATTCTTGTTGATCATTAAATGAAGTTTTTTTATTTAGGTTTGATCCTTCACATCATATTGTTTTTGTTTCCCTATGGTACATTGAGAATGCAGAAGTTGTCTTTTTCTCGATACTTCGGACAGCGAATTTCATAAATATGAAATCTAGTACAAACTGCAGAACGTGTAATGAACAAATTTATGTTGATATCGACAGCTTCAGTAAAGGATTTCTATGTATTTCTTGCCGAATTTTATATCTCTCTAGCAGAATCGAAAGAAGTTTCATGCCCAGAAACAAAATTGCAACACCACATAAGTTTCAATCCATAAAAAAACAAAAAGTATAATGTGACCAGTCAGAAGCTTATCTGCGATTGTTTTCATTTGGACAATGATGTTGGAGATTTCCATCTTATAAATTCAACTCTTCCTGAAGTAGAAAATATATTCTTCAGCTGATTTTGTAGATGCTGAATACATGCACTTTCCTCAACAATATTTTAGTGAAACGCTTTCCATAAAAATATTTCAAACAACAATATTAGCAATAAAATGTTCACAAACGCACAAAGTCAAAGCTACGTTGATTTGTTTTAAGTCTAATTTAGTTTATCTGTTGTGCATTAACCACACGATCTTCTAATTTCATGTAGGATGTAGGATTACCTACTCTGTTAACATCAACAAGTGCTACTGTTACTATGATACTCTGTACTTAGTTTTACAAGTTACCTAAAAATATCCAAGATAAAATCAAGATAAACATCAGAACGGTCAGCTGTCGATCCAAGAGTTTGGTAATTGACGCTATAGAGTATTTTGAGTCAGCCAGAAGGACTTTAGTTTTCCCTCCCTTCATAAGGCGTTTTCGGAAACTTACTCAGGGTTACTTACTCGATCCATTGAGTCACGTGACGGATCTACTTGGATCAAGGACCCGGGATCTAAGTTTACGAACACAGCAGGTTTAGGATTTGAAGTGACAATCGTATCAATAACATAACCAAATATTTTATGGATTTTTTTTCAATCCCAGTTTAATGTTATTTTTGAGTACCTATGTCAAAGAAGCAGAGGATTTATTTTTTCAGTTCCAGTTTATTTACTGATTGTTTCTAGCTTTGCTTGGATTTATTGGGTTCTCTGAAATTTTTCTTATAATTTCTGGTGTGCCCTCGCATGTTCAGTTATCTTTGAGTACCTATGTTATAGAACAAAAAAGGCTTCAGCTTTAACGCAGAAAAATCTGCATACAAAGTTATGAAGAAGTTGTTTCACATTATTTTCTCGTCTCATAGAAACACCCATTTTACACTGAGCGAAATTCTCTTCTCTTTCCATAATTTTTAGGAATAGAATATATGAAATTACCAAGAAAAGATTGGAAGACTTATTCCCGCATGCTGCAGTGCGCATGTGGTGACTCTACGACCCTGCTCTCGTGTAGAGTTACGATAGATCAACCTGGGTCAGTGATCGAGTTGATAGCACCGTACTTTCCGAACACGAATGGGATGTTCGGGTTGAGTAAACGAAAGCGTGAGTTAGGGATCGAGTTAGCCCGAGTAAGTATCCGAAAACGCTTATATAGTACCAGGATGCGCCAACCAGTCTATGTTTTTGTCAACTCTAGTTATATCATTGGTAACTTTCGAACAATTGCTAACCAGACGCTGAGAGAAATGTATTCAGACATTTATTGCAATCCCACTCAGTGTAAAAATATGGAAAAACAAATCGTTTTAAGATATCAAATTAAGAATTGATCTTCTCAATGTCCATCAACATAGAATAATGCTCGCCTGATCTCGAAGGATCTCCATGTTTTGCAGATATATCCAACTTTTTGCTCACCTGCCTCAAGTATTAAAATCACGACAAATCATTACCAATTTCGAAGAATAGTCGAAAAAGTTGATACACCATCATTTAAAACAAGACAGACCTCCGACAACCCAGTTTCATAAAACTAATTTGTCTTCTGAATGTGGAGAACCTTCAATTAATAAATTGATTAACCTCAATTGGACGAATAACCGGTCAAGTTTCGTCTTGTTCACACACCAATTGCGCACAGTGCTACCGGTTGGTTTTGGTCTCTTCCTTCGAGAAACAGAGGCAGGAATGCTCATATGAGTATATCGACCTTCCACCCAAGTGCAAATCTAAATAGATAGAGAATCTAATGGCGAAGTTTACAATAGTGCACCAAGCAGGAATGCGAGTCTCCACCAGGGTCGCGAAACCTGTACTTGCTTTTGTTTTTGCACACCACACGTACTTGTTAACGTTCCGCAGCAGTAGCGCGCCTCGGTTTTCAAGATCAGCCTTCGCGCCATGGGCGGAGACCTTTAATCGCTGCAGGATCCGTTTTTTTTCATACAGATGGACGAAACATTGAGATTTGATAGGAGTCCAAGCTTTAATACGCAGGGTTATCCACTAACGGGTGTCCTAAATTCGTTGCCTAGTGAGGGCATCTCAATTCGTTGCCTAGTGAGTGGCACATTTTTGGGCTCGATTTTTGAGATGATTCATTTGGTTAAAACCGCAACCGAAAATTGGAAAATGGCGTCAAATGAAATGATCTAATAACTTCTTAATTACTGAAGTTATAAACATGAAAATAAAACATTATACGAGGGTCAAGTAAAAAATAAGGTTCCCAACGCTGTACATTCGCCGCGCGAGATACTAGGAGAAATCTGGCAACACCGCCTTAATTGTTGATCCCCCCCACTCCATTCCAACTACCTGGAAGATCACTGCGAAGCTTGGTGTCAGTCTAACAGCCATCCGCGAAGGAGCCCGCAATCGCCGTCACCGCCAGGTGTGAAATCCGTTCAATGATTCGATTTTTAAAAGCGAAAAAGCTTACACCTATTGAAATTCATAGACAGTTGGAAAAAGTTTATGGCAAAGCTTGCATCAGCGTCCAGCACGTCTGCAAATAGTGCAGGGAGTTCCCCGAAGGACGCACAGACGTTCACGACGAGCAAAGGAGCGGAGACCATCGGCTGGAAATTGCTTGATTATGCCCCCAACAGCCCTGATCTTGCTTCCAGCGACTTCCACTTGTTCCCGAAATTGAAGCAACACTTGGGTGGACAACGCTTCAGTACAGATGAAGAGGTGAAGGAAGCGGTCACCAAGTACATTGGCGGTGGAGTTCTTCGAAGCGGATTTTCAGAAGTGGATAACTCGTCAGAAAAAATGCGTTGAAAGATCTGGCGACTATGTAGAAAAATAGTTTGAAATACAAGCTTTCAGATGGTATACATATTTATTGCAATAAAAAATGCTTTAACCCTGAAAAAATGTGGGAACCTTATTTTTTACTTGCCCCTCGTACATGCACTTTTTCAGTAGAATTGATTGAAGTAATCAATTTTTCTTTATTACATTTTGTTCTAGCTCATCGGGTTTCTGAGATCCCCTTACTAGACAACGAATTTAAAACACCCGGTACATAGAATGATATATGGGTGTAACGTAGGTCATAACACAAGAGTGACAGTGACAGTGAGTTAGCATCAAGTGAGCTATGAGCATTACCGCGAGTTCTATCTATACTTTATTCACGACACTTGCTTTATGGTTGATTTGATCTTGTAGCTCTCAACATTTCGTACCATTAACAGTTCGTATTCTATAAATTCGTTAAATTTCATCTGAGTTTAATCAGATTCGTTTCGAAATATCTCGTAAATGCGTACATCCATTCTGTACCCTATCGGTTACCTACTTCAAATATTGTCGTTTCCCCTACAGTTCTTACTTTTCTGGCAGTTCTTTCCGTTTTCTACATCTCGGTTCATTCCGTTTGCGATGACGAGTTGACAGTTTTAAATTTTTTTGCGGCTTATTGAAAACATTGATTCAAAAACTAAACATAAATGAAGCACTGAGTAGATGTTACCTACACAATTTTTTTGATACCATAACTTTATTATTAGGGATTGAAAATAACAACCCCTTATGATTTTCATTCATAAATTGTTTTCGTGGGATAAATTTCCGAAAAATAAAATTTCTTTATGGTTTTCCATTCAATTCTGGAGAAAAAAAGTCTCCTGCAAAATTTCGATACAGTCGATACTTTTCTCGGAAAAAATGAAAACATACAAGCAGTTAAGATCACTGTTCATTCCATTTCATCGTATAAGTGTTCCGTAGAATGAATATTCTAAGATATTGTATATCTATGACAGGAGATAAATATCTGAGATATTTCAATTGCACAAATAGAACTTCTTTCGATTAATAAGCATAATTGACTAGAACAATTTTGAGAGTAAACAATATTCTTTCTATGGAGCATACGATGAAATAGAATGAACAGTGATCATAACTGCTTGTAAGTTTTTATTTTCTCCGAGAAAAGTATCGACTGTATCGAAATATTTTACAAGAGACTTTTTTTCTCCAGAATTGAATGTGAAACCATAAGAGAAGAAGAAAAAGGCTGTATGTTGGAAGGAAGGTTGATTAAAAAAAATTATATGAACTACCCCTGCTCATTTTCATCGAGGAATCATATTCTCAAGTCCCTCGCATTCGATTACAGACATCCTGTATAAGTCATCAAAAACCTAATATTGCAGATGTAGGCCAGCATACAGAATGGCCGAACAATTCCTCCAACTGAAGATCCAACATCCTACTCCTCAAGGAGTAAGAACCCTCCAAATCCCCTTTCAGAGGCATGCGCCAAGACTCCTCCTGTACTCGACGCCGATGTTCGCAGTGCTACAAACACGACGTGAAATATTTCATTCTTTTTATGGCCTCAAGCGTTGCGAGCGCTAATTTTCAAACTGATCCAGAGAATCGCGTATCCCAGTTGGTTGAGCGGATGGATGACTATTCCGTACCGTCATGCTGATATGATTTTTTTACGTCTATCGATTGCGATGTTTTAATCAGCTCCAGGTGAATACAGCAACGAACTTTCCAATTTTTTCTGCTTTTTTTGACGGCCCGTTTCCAATTTTCTAGATTGCCCCTGTTCCAAAAACGTGTCTCTATTTGCGAGAATGGGATGGAAATGGTATACACGTGTATTGGAAGAGAATACGGAATGTGCTATTAGCATGAAAGCCTATCTTTATTGGTTCGATTTACCATTGGGTTATCCAATATAATTCCAACCCCCGTCACTATTCTGATGATGAACATATGATATTTTGATAAATAACCAAAACAAACAAATAAGTATGATTGAAAATTTTTATGGAATAAACAATGTTCTTGCCAATATGATTTGGAATTCAACTATTCAATATCGATTGAAATATAATCTGGGAGGATTCTGCATTTCTAGAAAACTTTTTTTGTTTTCGCTCTCAGTCTCTGAAACAGAAATAATTAAAAAAAATTCAATTAGGATGAAACGCTCCTGCGTAAATCCTTGCACTAATTTCTCAGTAGCCAATTGGTTTTGAAAAATTGTTGCCTAACAGTAAAACTAAAAAAGGAAATAAATGAAAAGGATAATGTAACGTTTCAGTGTCTATATTAGACTCATTCTTCAGACAAACGTGTCAAATCTTTGGAATTGTTTATTTTTTCGTTTGCAGTCTAATCGACATTGAAAGTTGTCAGCACATAGAGATGTTGATTTATTCAATTTTGAAATTTCCTGACGTCATTTCTTTCTTCAATAAATCAATCCAAATACGATCTTTTCCAACAGAACAATTAGCCAAATTATCTACTTCATCTAAAAAAATACATGTGGACTCCTTATTTTCTTTTTATAATAATCGAGAAAAAAAAATTAGTGCAGTTCTAAGTACATACCCAAAAAAATTAAGAATTTTATAAGATTGTATAAATTCGAAACAGAGTAGTAACCCTAAAAATTTCAATTTCATTATAACGTGTGAGCTCCTCAAGCTCTAACTACAGCTTATTTTAAACGTCTTTCATCATTATGAGCCTTAGAATATTCCCTTGTGAAATATTTGTCAATAAGGATTTAGGCCTTTCATATTTTTGTAGAACGAAGTACATTACTTCTCATTCCTAGATTAATGTTGCACTTGATACAACAAAAGTATAAATTTAAGAAAAAAATAGAAACTTACAAAACAAAGCAGATTGAAATTTGTGTCTAGCAACAGAGAATCGATAAATTTCAATGAATGTAACAATTCATTCAATTAATGAATCAGTATAATAAAGTTTCATAACCT
The DNA here is from genome assembly GCA_013421045.1 of Propylea japonica. NCBI lineage: Eukaryota > Metazoa > Arthropoda > Insecta > Coleoptera > Coccinellidae > Propylea > Propylea japonica. The sequence continues at coordinate 43,248,194 of CM024240.1, forward strand.
CAGAGGGTCTTCAAGGGTGCAGAATCATATCATAATCATATGCATACATATTTGTGTTCAAGATTGAAATGATTTTCTATCATGATCAATTACAAACTACGTTTTCTTCTCGAATGAAAACGTACAATCTGAGCTTTTCATTCAATTTTCCAGCTCATAAGCTCGATGATTTCTTTCTTTAAGTGTACAGTTATACGGTTTCCATTGGTTTCAATATTCTCCCTGAATATCATTGATTGTCATGAATTTTTCATTTCACCCTGTAGCCATATCACGCTAAGGCTAAACAATATTGGGTTTTCTATATTATAGGGTAGACCAAACTACATCGTTATTGCCGATCTACGTCGTTATTATTTCATTAGAACAATGTTGAACACTTCATTCCTTTTGATCAAAATACTAATCACAACACTGAGAGTAGGTAGTTATCATGAATTCTGATATACATTTTCATGAATACCAAAGTGGAAGTGATTTTTGAATTTTCAGAAGAAATGAAGATGTATATTATTGATCCAAATTATGAATTATAATCAACTATTTTCGAAAATCTACCCATCTCACAGGAATATGCCACCGAATCAAATCAGTCAATCTGAGTCTCTATGTGTAGGTAATTCTTCTTTATTTATGTATTTAAGGGAAACCGCTAAATGACTAGATTGATCATTTCTGAAAAACATTACAGGTTTTCACTCCCAGTCTCTGAAACAGAAATAGTTAAAAAAAATTAATTTACATAAAGTGCTCCTGCGAGAATCTTTGCACTTATTTGTCAGGAGCAAACTGGTCTTGAAAAAATTGTTGCCTAACAGTAAAACTGAAAAGGAAATAAATGAAAAGGGCAATGTAACGTGTCGGTGTCTATATCATACACCTCCTTCAGATAAACTTGTAAAATCTTCAGAATTGTGTGTTTTTTCATTTGCAGTCTAATTGACAAGTTTGTCTGAAGAAGGTGTCTGATATAGATACCCAAAACTTCATTTATTTCTTTTTTCAGTTTTACTGTTAGGCATTGGTTTTCAAAACCAATTTGCTCCTGACAAATAAGCGCAAAGATTCTCGCAGGAGCACTTCATCTAAATTAAAATTTTTTTAATTATTTATGTTTCAGAGTCTTGGAGTGAAAACCTATAAAGTTTTTCAGAAATGCAGAACCCTCCCAGAATATATTTCATTCGATATCTAGATTGATCATATCATTTTTGTATCCGCCGTGAATGGTTCGACCGAATCTATAACAATTTTCAATCCGAAATCAATCAAAATCATGCAATATTACAGAGAATCGAAATCAGCAAAATTCTTTAAAATCGAACATTTTGCAATTTCGATTTTTATGCGTTTTTGAAGTACCGGAACAAAGTACTGAAGTTGAACAATGCAAAATAAAATTTAATTACTTCAATCATAAGCGCTTTTTTATCAGAATATTTCTGATAACATTGTGATGAAAAGAAATTGGAATTAGACTGATTTGTGTAGAAATGGAGATTTTAGTGGTACAGACGATTTGGAAATTTTTGGTATCCTACATATGACTGTTTTTTGCAGCTAATTCACTTAGGGGGGGAGCTTAATCTCAAAATAAGATTTTCGACTACTATCAACATATTTTTTTGACATAAGTTTGTCACACGTTTTTAATCATTATTCCGAAATTGAATTCGATATTTAGAATGAAATACCACTGTTTAAATTCATGGGAGATGATTACCCTTCATAGGGTCCTGTAGCGGTCTTAGAAGAACAGAAGATTCGAAAAATCATCACTTGGAAGGCCATACCTGGTTTAAAACACCCTCCTAGCCAAAGATCACGAATTAAGTATTTTGTGTCTGAATATTGAAGGTATTTTATTCAAGTAGATTTAAGATTCAATTTTGTAAAAACGGTGAGACAGGGTTTTTTCTACTGAGGTTTTTCCCTGAGCTCTGGTATCATACGCATACTAGTATAGTACCCCGTTTTACACTAACCTCAGCTAGGGACTTTTTTTTCATGTATTGTTTTTGCTAGCTCTCAATTCGAAAGAATATTCATATATTTTTTTGGAATATGTTTCATCCTCACAAAAACAAATACTCACAGCAAAATTCTTAAACCACCTGTGAACCTTGAAAGATTATCGTGCTTATGATCGAATGATTAATAGCTTCTAGTAAATTCAAATTTGAATTAATCATTTTTGGAAAATGAACAAATGTGCAGAAAGGCTTCTTACCTTTCGTCAGTACCCAATAAATTTTTATTGCAGGAAAAGTGGACATTTTCTCTCCATAATGAACTGATCCACCTGTATACTTCATAATCCATCAACTGAGATATAAAACAATCATGAATCTAAAATTTACGTGGATCGAATATCGATGAACATTTCGGATTCCGAGCTGAAAACAATGAATAGGAAGTCGCCCAAGGTGAGTACAAGGTTATTCTCAATTTTCATTTAATGACAGTCGCATTAGCTAAATTGTAACGTATTTGAATATGTCCTTTTTCGACAGAAAACGCAATTGGTCCACTGTCAACGAGCGGCGTCTATCGACAAAGTATCACCAGAATCGTTGACTATAAACGCGTCTGCCTTGAACTATTTTCAAGTAGGTTCTCTGTCTACCTGTTTACGGAAGAAATAGAAAATAGATTGAAGGTTTATGTGGACTTTAGTGTTGATTTGAGTTAGTGAATCCACTTTTTGGGACATTTATTGACTATTAGATGTTATGGAACTCATATCGTTAGTCTGTAATAATCATAGGAATTTATGGAAAATTTTGTGATTTTTGGTGATATCCACGGTTTCGGAAAATGAAATGATTCGTCAACAAATAAGTAGTCCGAGTTTAAGAGGCTGTAAATGAGTTCAAGACATCCGCCTTATGAATTTATTTAAGATAGAACAAAATTTCAATTTCTACGATTCAAGAATATTATCCGTTGAAAAATTATCATGAAAACCTAACTTGTTGAGTAAATTAGGCTATTTATATGAATTTCTTGGAAAGAAAAATCAGGAGAGTATCTCATTTTTCTGGAAAAAATCGAAAAAACAGGCTGCCAAGTTTCAATAAGAGGGGTTATCTTTGATATTCAAAGAAAAATGTAATTTTTCGATATAAATAATCGGATTTTTATTTCATTATAAAGAAGAAGCTATGCCGTTGATAGTGGAAAAATAACATCAGGAAAATGACTACTACGACCACGCTTACAGGACCTTATCCTATTAATGAAACTTTTCATAACCAAATCGCCCATGTCCTCGATAACCGCACGAATTCCATCTTTGTGGTCTTAAATCGACGCTGGGCTGTTGGCGTAGACCTTCTCTTTCACGTGGCTTCAAAGGAAGAAGTCGCAAGGTGTTAAATCACAAGATCACGGTGGCTAATTGTGATCACCTCTTCGAGAAATATCAGGAGGGCATCTGATTTTTCTGGAAAAATCGAGAAAACAGGCTGCCAAGTAATATTTTCACAAGAAGCATGAGTGCTGGTGCAACAAAAATCCAAGTCAAAGACGAGGATTTTACACCTGCACAAATTCTTTTTGTTAAGAAATATTAGTTTGCATTGAGTCCTTACAACATTTTTCACAAGAAAAATTGGATGTTTGAACGGTATTTGAACATTTTATGATGCATAATGTACAGGTATTAATTTGACAACAACTGTCAAGTTGTTGCAGAGAAGAAAATCCGAAAACAAATTCTGACAGTTGTTGCCGAACAGTTTTGCCATCTAGAATACAGCTGTGATTCGAAATTGTGCGTTTCTGATTAACGGAAATTAAGACGAGGGAAATAGTCAATGTTGAATATGATAACGCAAACAAGTTGAATATGGAAATGTTAAGTTGTGGCTTTCCCTTGCAATCAAACAAGACCACCACCAGAGATTTTTTTCAGTATATTTCAGATCGCATGAAATGCCTGTTCAAATTCATTCAATTTCTTGATTGAACCGCAAAAAATGTTTAGGGGCTCTAGTAGGTGGCCTCAAAAAAGAGTTCAAAGGAAATCACCCCCTGAAGTTCGCTGCTCCTTTTTATCAACACACTCTACATGTTGCTCTAATATTTTTTGCTCATTATTTAAGAACGTAAATATTTATACCACCTCTCAAGGAAGTTCTCTTAAGATAATCAAGTTCAGATATCGATTGAAATATAATCTGGGAGGATTAGGCATTTAAAAAAAAAGAAATACACATGTATTTTGTTAGATGAAGTAGATAATTTGGCTAATTCTTTTGTTGGAATAGATCGTATTTGGATTTATATATTGAAGAAAGAAATGACACCAGGAAATTTCAAAACTTTCAATGTCAATTAGACTGCAATTACAATATTTCCTGTATATGTGGAAAATCTTATACAGGAGAGACATCAAGACCTTTAGAGATAAAAAACGGGAACATAAGAACAACATAAAAATAGAGACATCACAAATCGCTGATCATGTATGTTCAAATAGCGGAGATCATATGTTGAACTGGCACAACACAAAGATCCTAATGACGGAACCTGATAATTATAAAAGAAAAATCAAGGAATCCACATGTATTTTGTAAGATGAAGTAGATAATTTGGCCAATTGTTCTGTTGGAATAGATCGTATTTGGATTGATTCATTGAAGAAAGAAATGACATCAGGAAATTTCAAAATTAAATAAAGCAACATCTCTATGTGTCTTTTATAGACACCGAAACGCTATCATCCTTTGCATTTATTTCCTTTTTCAGTTTTACTGTTTGGCCACTATTTTTTCAAAACCAATTTACTCCTGATAATTTAGTGCAAAGATTTTCGCAGGAGCATTTCATCTTCAAAAATGTTTTTAAACATTACTGACAGAGACTGGGAGTGAAAACCTCGACAGTTATTCGCCATACATTTCCGCAATTTCGTAAGAACCGAATTTCCGATCTCCGAAACGAATGCACAAAAAACATCAACGTTGATAAGTTTGACAAGCGATAAAGTATCGTTTTCTGTCGAGTAATTCGTTATCATAGTCTGGCGCTCGTTACCGCTAATGACCTACGTGAGACGTTTTAGCGTTGTTGCTAATTGTCCGCACATTACATGTGCGTCCGTCATGCCATAGCCCGTCATCGTTGTCGTGTTTTGATTATATGCTTCCCGAATGGAAGACGCGTTCGCAAATTGCCCATTCGGCTATTGTGATTGCCGTTTGTCGAAATGCAATGTGCATACGACGTGCTGTTCGCTTTCCTTATTGTTTTCAGATGACTAGGATGCAACCTCGAGAACTAGGGATTTTACTTATATTTAGACAGTGTGTTTGGTCATGACTTAGCGATAATTTAAGGGTATCAAATAAACCTGATTTTATCGACAAAAACACCCAAATTTGGAAGTTTACCCCCTTTGTTTTGGAGTACCCCCCATTTTAAATTTACTTTTTTATTTCCGTTGACCCTTCCGAAAAATATCGATTTCTTTGGACATAAAGGTAATACAGATGTGAAAGAATTGTTTTTTGAAGGATGACAATACCACCTTTCATTGAAGTGTAACAATATAAAAACCTTTAATTGAAAACGCCATAAAAAAATTTAAAAAAAAAGTTTTAGTGAAAATATGTACTGATTTTCTTAGAAAATCCGCAATAGTACAAGAACTAGCACATTGAAGTATAATTTTTTTCAATGATTTAACACGCAACGATATTAGGTACAAAACAACACTTACATCATTTCTGTAATTTACATAATTTAAGAGTTATTGCTGTTCGAACATGATCACTAGAGGAAAAGACACAAGACAGGTCGTCATGAAGGCCACTGCCTGTCTACAGAGCAGACGCGGCCATTTTGAGCAATTTTTATGATTAATTTGTTTGTTTGATCATTGAAAATTATTGTTTGTAAATTTTTTTATAACATTTTTAAGTTATATATTTTCATATTGTTTCACTTTAATGAAAGGCGGTAGTATCATCTTTCAAAAAACATTTTTTTCGCATCTGTAGGACCTTTATGTCCAAAAATATCGATATTATTAGGAAGGGTCAACTAAAATAAAAAAGTAAATTCAAAAAGGGAGCTTCTCCAAAACTGAGGGGTTAAACTTCCCAATATGGGTGTTTTTGCCGATAAAATTAGGTATATTTGATGGCCTCAAATTATCGCTAAGTCATGACCAAACACACTGTATAAAGGGTTTTCCAATATGAGGAGTTCTTTTACTATTCAAAGAGAAAAGCCATTTTTCAATGTAAATGATCGGATGTTTATATTTCATTATAAAGAAGAAGCTATGCCGTTGATAGTGGAAAATAACATCAGGCAAATGACCACCACGAACACGCTTACAGGACCATATCCTTTTAATCAAATTTTCCATAACCAAATCGCAAAGTGGTTGCCCCGTGTCCTCGATAGCCTCACGAATTCCATCTTAGAGGTCTTGAATCGACGCTGGGCTATTGGCGTAGACCTTCTCTTTCACGTGACCCCAAAGGAAGAAGTCGCAAGGTGTTAATTTACAAGATCTCGGTGGCCAATTATTGTGATCACCTCTTCGAGAGATAACACGGTCCGGAAACTTTTCCCGCAAAAGATCAATGGTTTCGTTGCGACACGACGTTGTTGATGATCGGCCGGGTTGAGTTCTTGTGTTAACTGAACCTTATAAGCCTTAAGACCCAAATTTTTATGCAAAATACGGTGTAATGACGTTTGTGGAATGCCCCATTCCAAAGAACGACGAGGAATGGACAAACCTGGGTTTTCTTCAACACTTTCAGCTACAGCAATATCCTTGGCTGTTCTTGAGCGACGTGCTCTGGTTTTATTCTTCACAGCACTCACTTGTCCCAACAGCTCGAATTTTTTCACCAGTTTCTTTATTGCGGTCCGACAAGGTGCTTCACGACGACCCAAAATTGTTCGAGTTTCACGAACCGTCTCTTGAAAATTTTCACCATTTTTATAGTGAATTCTAATTTTCAATTATAATTTTGCAAACTGCAAGTATGCTTCGGCCAATGCGACAAATGGTAGATATCTCGCTACTTCGTTCAGGGTTCATGCTATGGAAGAAGGTTGTTCGTATGGTTCTGGATATGGCGTCTTCGGTATATTTATACCTGAAGGAAGGTGCCATTTCGTTTTAAGTTTCAAGAAATACCTCGTATCATTCAGAGCTATCCTGTTCTGATGAGTCCTAATAAGTACGAAATGGCCATCCATAGGTGCTCTGTTTGATACCACTTCCTTGTATTTTGCCTTGAACCCCAAGTCAGTGGCCCTTTTCTTTTAATCTTAGCCTAGATTTTTTTGAATTCGAGAGAGAGCCTCTTCAAATTGCCTTGTCGGCTACTGTGATTCATTCCAACCAACGAAAATCATCAGTAGAAATGACAAATATATTTTACTGAAATAGTACCGTAATTCCTTTATCTCCATTCACGTCAAAAGTTGAAGAACTTCATAAATCAAGTTGAAAATTTTCGACAATTAATTGGGAACGAAAAAGTTAAACTTTCATATTGGCGTTTTCGAAGAATGTTTGGAGTTCAATAAACTAACAAGCTTCCGTGATCGAGAATAACATTGTCGGATCTATAAATAATCATCAAATATTCCCGTAATCGAAGTTGACAGTTGCTGAAGAGCTACAAATCTGGCATAACTGGAAAGTACCCGCCTTCAAGACCAAGAAATCTATGATACCCAAAATATCCCGCCGAAATAGAGCGAGAAAGATGCCTCTTACTGACAGATCAACGAAATACATAACAGGGCCGTAATAGAAATATTGTTGGGAACAACAGGCAAATCAAGCTAAAGGATACCCTTCCTGGTGACGATCTGAGTAACAAACAAAATTATTTTTCTTAATTTCCTCACAGCCTTTAAATCTAATTCATCTTTCACTATGGCTGAAATGAATTGAAACAAATGATGACACACACCGTCTTCGCAGAAAATAAAAATATAATATACTCAGTAATGAACTCGTTCACTATAGATTTGTGAAATTCTGATATATTGATGAAAACTCCAAATAGTTCTACGAATGCCCGCCGTGGCGCTGCATTGTCATTTTCAGATACCAATGTTAGGAAATATTTCTTGTTATTGACATATTGCTGACAGAATGTTTTAAGATTTGAAAGAGAAGAAAGCTGCTAGTTCATGTATTATCAAGGATCTTAAAAGATTGAATTTAACCTTTATATCCAACACTCTGACATCAAAATGTTTCGTCGAACTTTAAAAACTTGAGACCGCATTGTAAATCACAATGACTATCTTCATTTTCCAAAAATTTGGCTGAAGAATTCGAGAAACGACTCTTGGTGACCTTCGATCGTTTAAAAATTACGTATTGTATTTTTACGGTTGAAAAACAGCGTTCAAGGGTTTTCGATCTGTGCTCTATTTTGATACGATATAAACTTCTTGAAGCGAATTGTTACTATGGATAAGACTTGGGTACATTTCTACGATACAGAAACAAAGCAACATCGATGGAATGGCGATACTCTGGTTCCTCAAGACCTAAGAACTTTCGCGTCTAAAAATCTGCTGCAAATATCCTTGCTTCAGTTTTTTGGGATTGCCATGAAATGGTATTATGAATAAGAGTAAAACAATAACTGGAGATTACTATTCGACATTATTGACCATTCCACAGGAAAAAAATGAAGAGACAAGACGCAGAAAGCAAACCAAAGATGTTTTGTTTTTGCAGGACAACGCTCCAGTACACAAATCTCATGTTGCCATGCAAAAAAATTGTGATTTAGGGTTAGAATTACTAGAACATCCCCCTTATCCACCAGATTTGGCTCCGTCTGACCATCATCCCTTTCTTCAACTGAAAAAGAGTGTAAAAGTCGGAAATTTTCTTCCAACGTGGAGGTTATAAAAGCTGTGGAGGTCTGGTATGCAGAGCAAGAAGAAACATTTTTTCAAATGTCTAGAGACGTTGCATGTTAATTGTGATAAATGTATCCAATTAAGAGGAAAATATGTTGAGTAATGAAATATTTTGACATTGAAATTTTGTTTGGTTCTATAGTCGGCTAAGAATTTTTCAATATTCCCTCGTATAGACCGTTCACCAAACATTGTGAAGTTGGTTGGCCATCTCAATTTGGCATATTCCACTGAGTATATTGAAATTTTAGGTTATGTTGTTTATTTTCTTGTCAGATTGCTACGCAATATTGTCAATATTGCATAGAGTTCTCTGACAACTCGAAAGCTCGTCAGACGAGGCCAGGTACATTCGGCAACGTTGACTTTGTTCATCGTTATGGCAGCAAATACTGCCAATCTCAGATAAATAAACAAACGCCCACTTTGCGCTCAATAATATGTGAACGTGGTATTTTTCCCCAGCAAATATTCAATAACGTGAACTCATTCACTGGAAGATTATCAATAGCTACGGCACTGATATCCAAAATTGAACAGTGCGATGAAACTACAGGACAGGAGTACTATTCTTGGCTAGTGCCCTATTTTAGGCAGCTATTTCTAGTCGAGGGGGAAGGGGTGTGCTGTGGGTAGGGCGTTAAATTTGGCATTCCGCTGTCTTGATCAGACGCCGAAAATTCAATAAAAATATCCGTCTTTCTCCCAGATACAAAATGTAAACATTTCATAATCGAAGGCCACAGCTTGACTAATCGGGAAGCGTTCCGGAATAGTTTCGCTGATGTTTTGGTGTGTCAGGGAATTTGAAATATTTCTACTGTGCAATAGGAATAGGAATATTAGTGATACCTGCGTTTGGCGTCAGAAAAATTTGAAATGAGGAGTAAAGTAGGCAATTTGTTCATCTACTGAAGAGAAAATCCTAGGTTCAGGTTAAAAATAACATTTAAAACCAGAAAAGAACAACAAAAGAGGAAAAAACATTACGAGAGTTATATAAAATTAGAAAAGGACTATTGTTTTTGATGGCGCCTGTATGTTTTATCTATTTTTGCGCTAAGAATCAAGCATTCATACACAACACGTACAAGAAAAATTTCAACGAAAGCTTAAACCCAAGAAGAATGTGGATTTGTGTACTATAGCATAATGTTCAAGACTCACCTGTCCAGATGCTTCCTCTGACGATTTCATCCCGAGGAAAGAGTTGCGTATCCTGTCGACAAGGTCATCATTAGGTTCCATTTCAATCTGTAAAAAAAAGTATTTTTGAGCGCTCATTCTAATCAAATGAGTGCTATATCGTTTTTTTCAACTGTCTGTTTTTCTCGAATTTTGAGCCATTCAAAATCTTATTTCTCAATATCTCAAAAACAACAAAACAGAACCAGTAGAAATTAAATACGGCCAGGGCCCGTATTCTCGACAAGTGATATTCGAAAACGTATACGAACTTCATTGCGCGAGTTCCTTTTTTACCTGCAAAAATACTCACGGCGCAATGAAGTTCGTATACGTTTTCGAATATCACTTGTCGAGAATACGGCACCAGATGCAAGATGCTCATAATAAGCCGCATGCACAATTTTGTTGCCATATGGTTAACAGAATCATAGAAAATACAATTGCAATATTGAAAAGAAGAATCATTTTATTTCCATAACTAAATATCCGATTCAAGTGAAATTCATATTGTGAATGATTATTTATATACTGAATATTCATGCAAAATTTCAAAAGGGTCGCGTCATCAGAACCATATACAGTGGAATTTCCCTATAACGAAAAAACCCACCCTTACACCTCCTCACTAAATCCCATTCAAAGAATGATGTTCTTTGAATATTTCGTTAAAGAGAGAATTTACTTCATTTAAGGGGTTGTTTTAACTCGGAATTTGGATTCAAGGTGCAATGTTTTGTACGAAATTCGGTATACAGAAAAATTCGTTATACAGACGTTCGTTATAACGAAGTTCCACTGTAATAATTTTTTTTTGTAATTGATTTTTTACGTATTTCATTTTTGAAATATTTTCAGAATATAATCTCGATCGTGCTGAGATTTTGCATTCTATACCTAGCATAAATCCCCATCCCATACAAAATTTAGGGTAGTATTATTGCTTCACGAATGAACGAGCTTTCGGAAGCACCTGATCAGGGCTTTTCTTAAATTTTTATTATCTCATTTGTATTGTTTATCAACTTGTATTTGCAAATGTTTATATGTTTATTTCATTAATTTATTACATACTTGTACATATTTATTTATTGAAAATCAAAAAACTCTATATAGAAAGGATGACCAAAACACAATATCACAATATTTTAACAATAGTACAAGCCATCATAATATTTCGAATAATATAAAAGTTAGCCCCCTTGCTCCCTTACTGAATGAGGTGAGAATAAACAAACAGTACATATTCTCATAATGAATCAAATCCCTTTTTGAGCTGTATCTCCATCGAAAAAAGGCAGAGCAAATCGTAATTTTCCGATGATAAACCACATCTAATAATCGAACATTCACACGTGCACTACAGGGTGAAACGGTGAAAGACTGAAACATTCCGAATCGAGCAAAGAGGCAGATGTGCGAAAAAACACAAAGGGTCTACTCTACTCGTCCCTGGTAACCTGGCTGTTTAACAGCTGAGCTGAGTTGCAGTCAGGGAGCTAACCAATCACACAGTGTTATGTTAAATTTACTTGAACCAACTTGAGTGTCCCGAGTCAAACGTGCGAGTTTAAAATATATCTCACCGCTATAAATCCATTTTAATAATAATTTGTAAACAAGAAACCAACCGGAATAGAATGGATATTCATCACTTTTCCTGAAATAGTCCCCACATCGCTCACTCTTTCTGTACAGGGCGCGTCGAAATTATGGAACAAATTCATTTTCTCAGAAGAAAAATTCTGGGAAAAAAAGTCCTGAAACAGGTCATTTTATTAACTTTACAGGTTTTCACTCTCAGTCTCTGAAACAGAAATAACTAAAAGATGTTTAATTAAGATGAAGTGTTCCGGCGAAAATCCTTGCACTTATTTGTCAGGAGCAAATTGATTGTGAAAAAATTGTTGCCTAACAGTAAAACTAAAAAAAAAATAAATTAAAAGGATATGTTACGTTTCGGTGTCTATATCAGACACCTTCTTCAGACAAACCTGATAAAATCTTCAGAATTGTGTGTTTTTCATCTGCAGTCTAATTGACATTGAAAGTTTTCAACACGTAGAGATGTTGATCTATTTAATTTCGAAATTTCCTGATCTCATTTCTTTCTTCAATAAATCAATCCAAATACGATTTATTCCAACAAAACAATTGGCCAAATTATCTACTTCATCTAACAAAATACATGTGGATTCATTGATTTTTCTTTTTTAATTATCAGGGGCCTATTGCACCAAATACTTTGCAACTTCTCACTTTGCACTTTTCAAATGAATTATATTGCACGAAACTCATTCATAACTGAAAAGTGCAATGTGAAAAGTCAAGTTCAAAGTGAAAATGACTTCGCAGAAATTAAATATTGGGAAAAATAATTAATTTTCACTTTTTAAATTTGTCAGAATGCAAAGTGCAATGTGAAAAGTTGCAAAGTATTTTGGTGCAATAGGCCCCAGGTTCCATCATTAGGATCTTTGGGTTCTTTCAGTTCATCATATGATCTCTGCTATTTGAACATACATGATCATCGATTTGTGATCTTGTAATGTCTCTATTTTTGATGTTGTTCTTGTCTTGATTTCTCTCCTGTATAAGATTTTTCACATATACAGGGAATATTGTGAACACAATTTTTTTATTTTTTGTCTCATTCATTGGTTTCGTTCTGGTTAGAATGGATCTCAAATCATTTTGTGTTTTTTAGAAATGCTGAATCCTCCCAGATTATATTTCTATCGATAAGTCAATTTTTGTTTCTCTTACCAAATTGTTATGCATTTTTGAAGGAATTTTGTTGGACCCCGCGCCATCCCTATCAACCTTTTAAATTTTTTGAATAGGGAATGTGAGTCATATTCGGCAATTTTTTTGTACATTTTTAGAATTTTTGTTCGAAAATTTGTTATTTCAAAAAGGTTTTCAGTATGTGCACTTTACGATGGTTCATTTACGTTGAGACAATGGTACCTGAACAACTTTTAACCCATACGAACCCCTTTTATGGAGAAAAAAAATTGAGTGACATTGGAAATTTATTTCGGCATTGAAGTACCACCCGCAGAATCATTGTGCTCAAGAAGATAAGCTTTGTCGACTTTCATTTGCTGATAAACTTTATCAGTTACCATAGTCTCTTAGTAAATGAGTCTTGACAAAGTGCATATATTGAAAACCTCTTTGAACCAACAAATTTTTCAGAAAAACAAATTTCTGCACGCTTGTAAGGAAGACACAAATACTTTGCCACAAAAAGTACCACATGACCCACTTTCTCTATTCGAAAAATTTTGAGGCTCGAGTGGCACAGAGTGAAACAAAATTCCTTCAAAAATACATAAAAAATTGGTAAAAGTGAAACAAAAATTGACCTGTTTTAGGATTATGTTGCCAAATATTTTTCTCCTGAGAAAACGAATTTGATCCATAATTTCGACGCGCACTGTATATCCGCAAATCAAAGGAAGATGGCGTTATTTCGGCTCGTGAACAACAATCGAGATTCATGATGTATAAAATAAGTAGCGACAGAAACGCAAAACGGCGTTGACCTAAAAATATCCACAGTGGTGTCACCAATCAAGAAATACTTACTGAAATATTCCCGTCTGTTTACATCAAAAATTTATCAAATGCCATTTTAAATAGACCTCCTTACCGAGGTTGAATTGTATACGAATAAATTTCACAGGAAACCCAATCTAAAATTACATTTTATGTAGAGACTGCTCTCCGAGTTTACCGCGTTCACTCACAAACAAATGAAATGAACCTTACCGCACAAAAAATAGATTATGTGAACTGAACAACTCAATACGAACAGCCACGAGGTAATTTTATCAATCCTATTCAGTTAATATTAATATCGTCATTTTGACATAAGTTTGTCACACGTTTTATATCATTATTCCGAAATTGAATTCGCTATTTAGGATGAAATACCACTATATAAATCTATGGGGGATGATAACCCTTCAATAAAAAAATAAAATCATCACTTGGAATGCCAGACCTGGTTTAAAACACACTCCTGCCCAAGAGCATCAATTAAGTATTTTGTCTCTAAATATTAAAGATATTTATTCGAATAATTTTGAGTTTCAATTCAATTTCAAGTATTCTGATTTTCTGACTCATTTCATAGAAAAACATGGCAACACCTCAAAATTTATTGAATGCTAATTGAGATGAGGATTAAGGTTTAACTGTTCATTTTTTTTTGAGCGCTCAATATCTCAGACAAAACGAAACCAATCGGAATGAAATTTTCCGGCCATATGCAAGATGCTTATGATAAGCCTCATGCATAATTTTGTGGCCATAGTGTCAACAGAACCTTAGAAAATTTAATTGGACTATTGAAAAAAAAAATCATATTTCCATAATAAGATACCCGATTAGAGTGAAATCTATTTTTTAAATAGAGATGGATATACTCTTAATGTTTATGCAAAATTTCAGGATGATCACATCATCCGAAGCCTAGAATTTAATTTTTTCTAATTATTAATGTTTACATATTCACTTTTTTATGATTTCTAGAATTTAATTCCGATCGTGCTGATATTTTGCATTTATATACAGTTTAACTTTTCTATAACGAAAGCGCTAAATCCGCAAAATATTCGTTCAAAGAAATTTCGTTATAAAGAAAATTCGTTTCTATAATCGGCAATGTCGCGGTCGACTTCACTGATAATTTCAGTTCATCATTCCAACATTAGCACCTGCTTTTAGATATTTTCGCACACCTTTTCACACTAGCGTAATGGTTAAATTGAAACCAAACAGCTAGGTGTGTATTCAAACTATTTCAGAAGGATGTCTCTAACAGCCGTAATGATTTAGTTTGAGGTCGGGATCTATTACGTACGTCCCGAAAAATTTCTGAGAAAATCCACCCTTATACCTTCTTACCAATACCCATTCAAAGAGTGATGTTCTTTGAATATTTCGTTATAGAGAGAATTTACTTCGTTTTAGAAAGTGTTTTTAACATGGAATTTGATTCAATGTGCAATGTCTTGTACGAAATTCTTTATACAGAGAAATTCTGTTATACAGAGAACTCGTAATATAGATTGTTCGTTATAGGGAAGTTTCACTCTACCTAGCATGAATCTCAAGTCCTATACAAAATTTCGAGGTAATATCATTATTGCTCCATCAAAAAACGAGAGCTCAAAAGCCAATACATCGAAACTCTAAATGAGTATCAGATGTATACAAGCTCACTTTCCCAAAGATTCAGATTGGTAGGAGCTTTATGTCTAAAACAATTCTAGGAAATGGTTCAATTGATTCATTGGGAGAAAGCAAAATCGACCAGAATACGAGTACTCGCTTGTTAATAAATTCACCATAGGTCAAATGTGATCGCTTTCCTTCTAAAGAAAAATTTCAATTCGAACTAAATTCAATAAATTGCTCAATTTACAGTAAATTATTAAAGTGTGTAACTATCTCTTCCTACTGATTGAACTTAAAGTAATAGTTGCTTCGTATTCAAAGGAACGAAATCGCAAAACAAGAACAATTTGAACGTATCGAGAGATTTATACCCATACAATCATATGCATAATAATAGATTACTTTGATTATATTACCAACAGTTCCGTATATTCTTCATTAATAAGAACAGTCTTTTCTATGTTGTAAATCAGCAATAAATCAAGTACAATTATTAGAAATTGATGAGCTACAAGAAGAGAAAGCATGTTCAGGTGCAGAATAGAATGCCATACTCTATGCAATCGAGTTTTATGTTCGACTTTAATGCAGCATTTTCCAAATTGTGTTCGACAATTTTAAAACCTAAAAGGAAATGATCTTTCTCGTGAAAATATACATATTTCAACATGAGAGAAGAAACCTCGAAGCAAGTATAATTTAGTAGATACCTCGAAAATTTTCGTCAATCTACGCGCAAAATTTTTATGCCCATATCCGCTTAACAGGTTACCTGTCATCTGGTACAGCACCAATGACAGATTAAATGGTAACAAATGCTGTCAAAATATCTGTCAGTTTGGAACTGGGTTTAGGCATGAATATGGAACAGATGAGAAATAATAGAACATGTTGTTAACAGTGAACTGTTTATGAATTACGAGGCGTATTCGAGGTTATTCATTCAGTGTCTAATCCTTTTCCGAATGAAGTTTATTTTTCTTATTACATTTTCCTCTTCCTTTTCTTGTTTTCAGATATTTCATTAATTAACATGCGAGGATTGGAGAATACATATGGGGTAATACCGGCCGGCCGGAATTATTTAGGCTGGCCGGTATTACTCCATATGTATGCCATTTTTGTTCCGTTTGTCCAAAATTTTTCGTTTCCGAAAAATTAAAGAAAATAGAGCCTTGAATAAATTAATAGGGTTATATAAGTATTTACAGATACCACGCAATTGTTCAAGAAAACAACAAAAGCGTCTTGGACCAAGGAACAGTCAGAAGCTGAATGATAGTGTATATCTAGGTTCAGGAGGCTACAAATTTCCATTGCTTCTTTCTTAAAGATAACTTCTGTTTTATGATGTTCTTATAATAATACGGCAAAACCTAAAAGAAAGTATTGTAAATAACATTCTGTAAGTTTGACTTCCATGCCTTCTAAAGAAGCATTAAAATTAAAAGAATCGAAAAAAATGCAAACACTAAAAACGCGAAAAGAAATGTTTTTGATGAAAATGAAGAAAAACCTAGTGCAGCAAAACGATGATATAGACCCTTAAAACACTTCGACCATGATTTTATCCTCAAATATCCTCAAACGGCTGCGATTTCCCCACTTACCCCTAAACATCTGAGGAAGAAAATCCTACAAATTGAAAATCTGGAAGTTCAAATCCAAGTCCAAACAACTGTCAAGCGGGTTCACAGGCCAAATATGCTCTAAAATATTTGCAATTTTGAGAAGGAAATTCCATAGGAAAGTCTGAAATTTTGCTTAGCATAGACTTGTCACCAGTATATCCGTTCACCACTTCTTGTATTATATTCAAAACATATTGTATGGACTAGAAAATACTTACATTCAAAGTTACATCCATATCGTTTCTCGGAGAAACACTATTCATTGATGGTTGTTCGTTCAAAAGTGAAGATAATGTTATGGTGTCATCATCAAATGAAGGGTCAACAGTATAATTCGTTTTTAAAGTTTCAATGTCAGGGTTTCCTATCTCTGATTCATTGTAACAACAGGGGTAAACTCCACTTTGGAAGAAACTAGTACGAATATTTTCCTCAGTAAGAACAGTTGGCATGATTGCATCTACGATACTTGGAATATCATGAACTGACAGTTTTTCCTCAGGATATTTATTGGTCCAAATAACACAACCTTTGTTTATGTTCTTCCTTAAAGGTTCAAACAAATATTTATTCAATGGCTGGAATCTCTGGGAACAGTTCATTGGAAATGATAGTAAAACTATGCCGTTTTCACTACAAAACTTTAACGTTTGAGAATTGACGAGCAAGGAGAGACTATCTAGTACTAACAGTACTTTCTTCGAGACTGAAGCATTTGAGTGTTTCTTCAGGTGATTCAGTAATAAAACGAAGGTTCTTTCTTGCATCCAACAAGATGATTGAGCAGTAAAAATTGATCCAATTGGTCCATTTTTGATTGCATGAGGTTCACATTCTTCAGGAAATACAAAGAGAGGCGGAATTGTATTTCCTGCTGCATTTACTATAAAAGTCACAGTTATCATCGAAGAATCATTCTTTGATTGGAACTGTTCGGCACAACTTCTAGCTACCACTCTGTCTAGAACTGGGTCTGCAGTGACACCAATTCCATAACATTATATATATCTTGGGGTTGGAAATTATAACGGTTCATAACATTCTCTAAATTTTTAAAGGACATCCTAAGCTTTCTAGATATACATGTAGCTTGATTTAAAATATCGGGATGTCTTGATAAAAACGTTCGAAACCACTCTTGTCCAGCCATTCCATTATGAGACCAAGTTTTAGGCACACGTATATTCTTTTTCACAGACCACTCAAATACCAACTTTCTGCATTCCTTCGATGAAATACCAATGTGTGATTGTGCACAACTCATCAGAAATCCTACCAATTCGATTTCTTGGTCTTGCGAGAAAATTTTGTTGTATGCCCTGTATCCCATATCGACGTTTTCGTCATCCCTTTTGCCTTCCCTCTTTATAATATATCGCCTCAAAGATACATAGTTGACACCGTTGTTAATAGCAGCTGCTCTCAAGGAAGAACCAGCTTTCATTTCATCATGGGCTTTTTTGTAACATGAAATGTCGGATTGTCCTCTTGTAGTTTTTCTTATCCTTGTATTCGGCATCTAAAGAAACAGATCGAGAAGTTTATATTTTAGTTTTATTACTCATTCGAAATATAGCTAGTGACACTAATAAAGGGTTTTCCAATAAGAGGTGTTATTTTGATATTCAAAGAAAAATGCCATTTTTCAATAAACATGATCGGATGTTTATTTTATTATAAAGAAGAAGCTGTGCCGTTAATAGTGGAAAATAACATCAGGCAAATGACCACCACGACCACGCTTACAGGACCATATCCTTTCAATGAAATTTTCCATAACCAAATGGCAAAGTGGCTGCCCTATGTCCTCGATAGCCTCACGAATTCGATCTTTGAGGTCTTGAATCAACGCTGGGCTATTGGCGTCGACCTTCTCTTTCACGTGACCCCAAAGGAAGGTACAAGGTGTTAAATCACAAAATCCTGATGGCCAATTGAGATCACCTCTTTGAGAGATAACACGGTCCGGAAACTTTTTCCGCAAAAGACGTTGTTGATGATCAGCCGGCTTGACTTCTTGTGTTAACTGAACTTTATAAGCCTTAAGACCCAAATCTTTATGCATAATACGGTGTAATGCTGTTTGTGGAATGCCTAATTCCAAAGAACGACGAGTACAGGACAAACCTGGGTTTTCTTCAATACTTTCGTCTACAGCAGCAATATTCTCGTCTTTTCTTGAGCGATGTGTACGAGTATTATTCTTTACATCACTAACTTGTCCCAACACCTCGAATTTTTCCACCAATTTCTTTATTGCGTTCCGTCAAGGTGCTTACGACGATCCAAAAATGTTCGAATTATAGTAAATTTTAATAATTTCAATAAGTTCTTGGAGCATATATCGTTCCATTTTTATTAATGGCGTAGTGTCTACTTGTCAAATGTCAAAAGATGACAGCTTCAAACGTGACATCTACCGAAATAGCGGGCTATTCAAAATAATACCTCTTATTGAAAACCCTTTATAATGTTAGTTTGAATATTAGGCACAATGGTGAGATGTTGCCAATATTCTTGTTATTCTGAAAGCAGGAATAATAAGAGTTGATCTTTTATTTGTTATAATCTTATTTCAAAACTAAGATGGTGAGCACTTACCTTTGTTCGCAAATAGCACTTAAGTAGCTCTCAAAAACTAGCATCAAACTCATCGACCACTCTCATGTGAAACAAACGAAACAGTACAGTACTGACAACTGACAATCTGTTACTACGCGCAACCGCGCAAGAACCTTATCTCCCACTTCAACGAAGTTGCGCTTCGGCTTCGTTGTTTCAACCGCCTAGTGCAAGAGCCAGCTGTCGACACATAACGTATTCTGCGATGTACGGGGGTTGTCCTTCAAATTTCGGGATTACAAAACAAAAAATATCATCTGAAATTTCTTTATTGTTTTTCAAAATATTTTTAATGAAGGACTATACATTTCTGGATGCGTTTGAACCACTTGCCGATGTATCTTTGCCACTTTGTTTGAGATATTTCGAAAACGTGCATTGTTATATCGACCTGCTATAGTCGTTAATACTTGATAATTGATCATAATTAAAATCAACAAATCTTCAATTCCTTCAAAATATACTATACACCCAAAACATGTAATTTTTTCGGGTAACTGTATTAGATAAAATTTGTGTCTTTTTCTATCACTACTTTCTACCTGAATCTACCTATCTTGTGCTCAGCGGGGTCGTCCGACCATAAGCACGATTGAGATTTTCAGGATTAGTTCGGTTTCCAAATGCCGTGGTTAATTAACTAGCCAAATCATACTGCGTATTCCATAAAATATGGTCATTCAGAATTAATGTTCCTCAATATATCAGACGAAACAAATCCAATCGTAATGAAATTTTGCGGTCACATGCAAAATGCTCAAAATAAGCCTCATGAAAACTTTGTGGTCATAGTGTTGAGATATCAAATGCTTAACTGTTCGCTAATTCTCCACTACTAAAGAACACATCGAAAAGGAGAAAGTAGTAGGTAACCAGAATTATGAGAGAACTGTCGAAATAAGGTATTTTTTATTTGAATATGGCCTTTCTTCACTCAAGTTAAGTAAGGGACGGTTGTATTCTCTTAAAGGTCGCCCTAAAATCTTTCTTTAATGCATAGGAGTCAATGTCAAAATGAAGGAAACTTTATTTAAGTTGGGCCTCTAAGTATTTCTGTTCTGAAAATTCTCTGATAATATTATTTTCTTTCCTAAGACTATATATGTATTAAATTTGAAAAAAGCAAGCCTTTCAGCTTAAAAATTTTCTTCATTCTATTACCAAAATGCCCTTTCCATTTGCAACTGCATCATATACAAACTGATGCAGAATAAGTTGATGCGCCATTCTATTTATGATTTTGAACTGATTCGCATCACATCATAACAATAACATAACCTAGCATTTGGGTAGAAGTTAACAGATTTTGTTAGTGCTGAATACAACTGAACGTAAATTTCTATGCCAGGACTGCATTTGTTGTAATTAATAATTCATGTTATTTTTGGAATTTTATTCGGAAGTATAGTCAATATTCTGTTGACCTGATTTCAAACCTTTGGATTGTCATCCGAAAAAATCATGTTCTATTTGTCAAATTCACTTCACTTCCAACTGAAGTGATTTGGGAAATTATTCAGGCAAATAGAAAGCTAGGAAAATAAAAAAGTATCAGGTAGAGACTTTAAAATATAGATTCGTGCGCCATTTTCGCAGCGCAGTGTATATCAATGCCGGCAGCGATTCTAAATGTGTCTGTAGATGGGGAATTTTCCGGAAAGCCCACCACCCCTAGTTCGTTAATTGTGGAGCAGACAGGCGACGTCGAAGGCGTCTTGATTCGGATGTTGGAATGGATTGTGTCCCTATTAATAGTTGACAAGGGGAAAAAACAGAGCAACAGCGACTCGTGGCCGTAAACCAAACCTCCACTCAATTACTCACTGATGAATTTATTCCGTCCACAGAGGCAGACGTCATGAAACTTTGTGTTCCAAGTATATCCGGAATATTTTTAATCGTTTTGAAATTATTGGAGTCGCTAGAGGTCGATACTCTTGAAATCTTTTTTGAGAATTTGTCAACTCACATTGGAGATCGGGGATAGCATATTATAAAGTAAATAAACAAACTCTCGTCTAGATGTTTTTTTCGTTCTCGATTTGAAATTTGAAACTTCCAAAATTTTGACAGCACAGAAATGTTACCAAAATATAGACTAATTCATTTTTTCTACGAAAAGGGTTAAAAAACAGAGGTTATACAGTACACGTCAAAATTATGGAACAAATTTATTTTCTCAAGAGAAAAATATTTGGCAACAAAATTCTCAAACAGATCTATTCTTGTTTCACTTTACTTTTTTTTATGCATTTTTGGAGTATTTTTGTTGCATCCTGTGCCATCCCTATCAACCATCAAAATTTTTTGAATAGGGGAAGTGGGTCTTGCGGTAGTTTTTTGGCAAGGTCTTTGTATCTTCTTTACAGGCGTTCAGAAATTTTCAAGAATTTTTTTCTTTAATTTGTTAGTTCAAAGAGGTTTTCAGTATTTGAATTTTGACATGGCTCATTTACTTTGAGAAACGAATGTACCTGATGAAATTTGTCACCGAATGAAATTCTACCATTACAGTTTTCCTCATGCACAACTTCCAATTTTTCCAGGCATAAATTGAAGAATAATTTAAAATTTTGCTTTTACCTAAGAAACTTTCTTCAACACACCTAGCTTTCTATTTGCCTGAAATATTTCCGGAATCACTTCAGTTGGAAGTGAAGTGATTTTGACAAATAGAACATGCCTTTTTCGGATGACAATCAACAGAACGATAAGATTTGAAATCAGAGTACCATCGACGATAGGAAATTCTAAAAGTAATATAAATTATTCATTACTAGAAATGAAAACCGATGAAAGTAATTAACTTTCTGTTAAGTTTAGAAGTAAATTGTAAACTTTCTCCAAAATGTTAGATTATGTTATTGTTAAATGAACTGAAGTGATTGTGGAAATTAAACTGATTTTGTCAGAAAGCAACATCAGTTGGAAGTGATGCGCATCAGTTCAATTTACAACATTGTCAACTAGAACGCGCATCAACTGATTTTACATCAGTTTGGAAGTGGTGCGGCTTCCAATAGAAAGGGCCTATAAAGAGATAGTAGGGGCGTTCGGCATCGACATCGAACGTGTCGGATCGATCTGAACAATTCGTTTATTACATCCGGATTGAGGGGAGTACACATCTGGAGCGTTAGTCATAAAAATCTGAGCAATCGGACGTCGATCTTTTCGCTCGGTCTATTTCGACGGAGCAAAGCGACTTTATCCATAGAGTTTTTTGTTTTTCATATATTTTTTTGTTTTATGTTGAGTTTCCTGATCTGACAACCGATAGATTGAAACATTCTAACACTTTCATTCTTCTGTTTCCATTTATTCATTAAAAACTTAATTAATTCATTAAAATTTTTCGATATAGCTATCGTAGTTATGAATGGGCAGGATGAGATATTCCTTTCTCGTTTCTTTTTCGTGTAATAAATTAATTAATTAGGATCTTTCAGTACAACTATCGCCGTATTGATCGACCAGAAGGGGATATTGCATTCCTCGTTTTCTTTGCATTCAGTGCCTTTGCACCTTATTATTTAATTGAGATTTTACTGAAGACTACGAAGAGGGTGAAAGTATCGTTAAAAGATGAGCATATTTCCCAAAATAGTGATCTTTGAAATCTCATAATCTATAAAAGTAGAACAAAGCAGTATGTTCTATGGCAGATGCTCTGTACCGTTCGTTTATTCCCAGATATTACAGATGAATCTGTACGATCTGTGGTCACGCGACTTAAAAATCCGTCTGCTCGCGGAGGTCAATGCCGAACGGGCTTAGTGGTAACAAAATTCTTAAGAATTTGTGGAGAAATTGATCAGCGCCTAGTAAAATTACACTACACTTGATTTAATTTTTTGTTCACATGATAAATGCGGAGTGTGAATCAACATCGTATTTCTACATGAAAGAAAAACAATGTTTCAGGCGATAGAATTTATTACGTCTTTAGAAAACAGCAAGTATAAAGTGCTATTAGAAAATATTTCAGGAGAAAACATATCAAATCGATTCGAATTCACAGTTGATAGTGTTGCCACTTAAAAGATATGCTCAAAACTGTGTGAATGGCCTGAAGACGTTCTCGATATGAATCTAATAATTCCAGCACTGTTCTTATGACAAGCCCAGTCACCAGGCTGTCAGATCGTATTTCTTCGGCTTTGCTTCCCATACAAAATGGAACATATAGAAAGGAATTATATTTATAGTGAAGAAGTATTTCAATTTTACTGCTAGATGCACTCGACTGCCTTGCATACACACTGAAACTAAGGTAAACGAATCCCTGGGAATGTGTGTAGGTACTTTGGTCGCATTAGCCGTGTAAGTCAACAGTTGAACATCGATTTATAATAGTGACAATTGATTTACGGCGCCGCTCGGGATTGGTTGTTAGCAACGATACAAAATACTAGACCGGTACGACAACTTTTTGAATCTTGAATCGGAATCTAAATATTATTGCACATGCGTGGCTTGTTATGAGTGTACATATTAAACTGTCGTAGTGACGATGGCGGAGTAGTTTATAAACTCCCTGTGATTTGTTTTCGACCGGCGGAAATTTGTTTTGGGCTACTTGGAATTGCTGGGTTTAAATTTTTCATCGAACAGAACGAGAAATAAAAAGGATGAGTATAATATTATCTTGAGTTGGAGTTTCGCAAAATGTCCCGATTATCAGACAATAAAGCATGAGATTCACAGTAGTAGCAGAGGATAATAGTCTGTAATCTTCTTCAATATGAGCACATAAATGACCATATAAATTTTGAAATTTTGGACGAAAAATAGCTTAGGGGTTGACCCTCTCCCAAAACGCTATATTTCAGCTTTTTGAAAAAATTCTGTAGAATTTTCGGGAGGGTTTTTACTGACAATTCTTAAGCTCGGTCTAATGAATCGATTGACATGGAAAATAAGTCGATTCGAGGCGGCATGCAGACGCTCTCGAACGCAACTCGAAAATGAAAAGTGTAAACTCTATAAACTGAATGTTTTTGAAAAGCATGGCGGACTTTATTGTTTTTGTTCTGTTTTTGAAGTTTTTCGAGGTAGCTGAGAAGAAAAATATACTTTCGAATTGATATCTGCAAGCGTTTAGTATTTGGCCGTTCAAATGGTATTTTTTCCAAAACTCGATATTTCAAACTTTCATAATTTCCGTTTGAACAGCTGGAATCAAATATAAATTGCATATTCTTTTTCAGTCTGTAGTCCTCTTCAAATTAAGCCCATAAAATAGCCAGTTAAAATTTTGAAATTTTGGACGAAAAAAACCTGAGGGGTTGACCCCCCCCCTAAAACACTATATTTCAGCTCTTTACAAAAATTTTGTAGGATATGACGAAAGGAGTATTACTGACAATTATTGAGCTCGATCTAATGAATCGACTGACGTAGAAAATACTTCGATTCTTAGCGAACTGCATTACGCAAACGCTCTCGAACGCAACTCGAAAATGAAAAGTGCAAAATCTATAAACTGAATTTATTGAAAAGCATGAGAGACTCTTATGTTTTTGATTTGTTTTTATAGGTTTTCGAGGGAGCTGAGAAAGAAAAATATACTTGCGAATCGATATCTGCAAGCGTTTATAATTTTGCCGTTCAAATAGCATTTTTTCCAAAACTCGATATTTCAAACTCTCATCATTTCCATTTGAACAGCCGGTATCAAATATGAATTGCATATTCTTTTTCAGTCTGTAGTACTTTTCAATATAAGCACATATAATGACCATCTAAAATTTTGAAATTTTGGACGAAAAATAACTAAGGGGTTGACATCCCCTAAAACGCTATATTTCAGTTTTTTGAAAGAATTCTGTAGGATTTACCGAAAGGGTTATTACCGACAATTTTTAAACTTGGCCTAGTGAATCAATTGACGTAGAAAATACATCGATTCGTAGCGAACTGCATTACGCGAACGCTCTCGAACGCAACTCGAAAATGAAAAGTGCAAAATCTATAAATTGAATTTATTTGAAAAGCATGGAAGATTTCATTGTTTTTGGTTTGTTTTTATAGGTTTTCGAGGTAGCTGAAGAAGAAAAATTTACTTATGAATCGATATCTGCAAGCGTTAAGAATTTTGCCGTTTAAATGTCATTTTTTCCAAAACTCGATATTTCAAACTTTCATAATTTCCGTTTGAACAGCCGTAATCGAATATGAATTGCATATTCTTTTTCAGTCTGTAGTCCTTAGCAATATAAACACATAAAACGACTATCTAAAATTTTGAAATTTTGGACGAAAAATAAACGCTATATTTCAGCTTTTCAAAAAAATTCTGAAGAAGCGTGCGAAAGAGTTATTACTGACAATTCTAAAGCTCGGTCTAATGAATCGATTGACGTAGAGAATACATCGATTTGTAGCGAACTGCATTTCGCAGACGCTCTCGAACGCAACTCGAAAATGAAAAGTGCAAAATCTATAAACTGAAATTATTTGAAAAGCATGAAAGACTTTATTGTTTTTGGTTTGTCTTTAGAGGTTTTCGAGGTAGCTGAAGAAGAAAAACATACTTTCGAATCGATATCTGCAAGGGTTTAGTATTTTGCCGTTCAAATGGCTTTTTTTTTCCTCGATATTTCCAACTTTCATAATTTCCGTTTGAACAGCTAGAATTAGTCTGTTGTCACTTTTCAAATAGGCACATAAGATGATCATCTAAAATTTTGGAACTTCGTACGAAAATAAGCTAAGGGATTAACGCTATATTTCAGCTTTCTTCAAAAATTGTTGGACGAAAAGACTCTATTGAATTTTTTTCGGTTACATGATTTGATCAAGCTTTATATCTTCTTTGATTCGGTATCCTAATTACTAAACAACAAGCACATTCACGACTATTTTCCCCATGAAATTTCCACTTCTTTCATTTTATCGAACCGCTTTGTACACGCTGAAACGAAACCATTAACACTCCCCCAATAAAGGTGTAATATTTCTATAATGACTAGAGCAATACGCCATCACAAATCGGCTTTAATACGATCCTTATTGACACTGTCTATGTTGTATTATTCAAACCACTTCTGTTGTTTGAATTATCGATCGGCCTTTGTTTCATATTTACAATTTAAGTATACGTTTTGGGATAGTCGTGAGACAGACTGTGAAACCACTAATGACATTATTGCTCAACAATTCAGTTTTCTATGCCTGAAAACAGTTAGAGCATATACTATTAGTTTGTATACACATACAATGTTGTGTGTGTGTTATCTTTAATGAGGTGTATTTTCATGGAAAATCGAAATTGAAATTTTGATGCAGAAGATGTATGTGTTTTTGTTCAGTTGCAATCATAACATAACATCAACGAAGACAAATAAAAATTGGAAACTAAAGAATAAAACTAAAAGAGAAAAAATTAAAAATAGATTTGTGAGGCCTTGAAAAAAATGCCATTTTTTTTAATAATTATATTCATTCGTAGTAAATAGGTCGTATTCATAAAAAGAAGCCTTACTTACTCTTTACTTTCGAAATATGAAGCAATTCCTTCGAGGTGTATTAATAAACAGAAGTGAAGAATATTGATTTGCTTCTACTTTTTATTTTGAAGTAAATGCTTAATTTTTAGCGCTAGTACCACCTCGTAGGTGAATAATAGTTATTTTCCTAACAAGTGCGGAAAGTGATATTTTTCCGCACGAAACTGCCGCACGAGTTAGGATTAATATTTTTTCTACAAGCGCTTATACGAGATCAATTTCAACACACAGATCAAATGTGAATTGATCATTCTAAATACACATGAATGACAAAAGTCTCTGACAAGTATTAATTCTTATTCACATGCCGTTTCCATAGTAACGTCGTCGGTGGCATAGAGATATATCGTTATTCAGTTTATTCTTTAGAAAAAGCGTGCGAGAAAAACCCTTGCTAATCCATTACCACACGCATTTGCGTGCGGGAAAAACCCTTGCTAATTCGTTACCACACGCATTTGCGTGCGGTAATGGAATAGCAGGGGTTTTTCCCACACTGTTTGGCAATGTGACTCTTTACGAATTGAAATACGTGCGGGAAAGAGAATGAAAGTGCACGCTTGTAGAAAAAACACTTTTCCAAATAAAAAAATTAAGTGATTTCAATGTCTCAACATGTTCGAACTAAAAGTAGCTCATCTTCAGGAAAAAAAAAACACAAAAGTGAATATAAAAAACAAAAACTCATGGACAAACAGCAAAAAAGTTACAGAGCACTAAATTGAATAGACAAAGAAGGAAAAGTTAAAACAATTAGAATAGATATGAAATCAGCTGATCAAAAAATTCATAAAAACTTCAAAAATTGAAAAAAGGCATAATGTCACCAGAATAGAATTACAGGAAATCTTCGAAAAACAGTTCACTGGATGCTTGCTGAAGTCATGTAAATGATCCAAAATGATCATCATATCGTTCTACTTATCCGAATGCTATATCGTTTTGCCCGAATGTCTGTAATTTTCGAATTTGAGCGAAAAATGGTTAGGGTTTGACTCTCTGTTGACCAATCCATGGTGGTCAAATTCAATTCTATCCGTCAGGCCTTGAGCACGATAACTTTCGAAGGGATTATCCTAAAGGCCTAAGATCTTCAGAGTGAGTTCGGTTCCTAAATACAGCGGTTAATTTCGTTAACCAGTCAAATCATACTGTGTATTGCATTAAATATGACCATTCAATTTTTTTCTTCAATTTCACAGACAAAACAAAACATACTTATCGAAATGAAATATTTCGACAACTTGCAAGATGTTCATAATAAGCCTTATAGTTGTGGCCATAGTGTCAACAGAACCATAGAAAATTCAATCGAAATATTGAAAAGAAAAATCTATATTTACATAACAAGATATCCGATTCGAGTAAATGAAGATTGATTTGATGTACTGAATGTTCATGTAAAATTTCAAGAGGATCGCATCATCTGAACCATAGAATTTTTTTAAATTATTGATTTTTTACATATTTCGTTTTTCGAATAATTTCCAATATATAATTCCGATCGTGCTGATATTTTGCATTAATATATTTGGCACGATTCTCAAGTCCTCAACAAAATTTTACAGTATATGTATATGTATAATAGTGTGTTACTCCGACAAAAATGAGGGGCTTGAGAAATTCTGAAAATGTGTATTTATTACAATTAAGAATGATAATGAAGATATATCCAATTCAACTACACTAAATTTAATATTTCCGATTAATGAACATGAAGAGCACAAATTGGAACAGCAGTGCTGACAACCACAGGAACGCAGGTGAATCTGGCGAACATGCGCTCCGCATCGCGCACATGAAACCGAATGGCGCGAACTTTTACCCGATGTATAATCTCATTTGCTACGATAACCATAGTTGCCAATGTTACGCTTTTTTCGCTCAATTCAACGATTTGGGATGGGCAAATAATGACCACTCGAATTTTCCTAGTAAACAAAATTTAAAAGTACTCACAACTTGAATGATTGCATTAACACTTTATTTCCGTTATTATTCATTGATTTTTATAAGAATCGTTCTGAGAATTACATCTTTACTCCGTCAACTTGAACTTACTAATTCTACAACATCAGTTCCCTCAAATTTGAATTGAGCTCGGAAAGCATATGTAAACATTTAATCATTTTCAGATTTGAAACAATATTGTTGTGTACTTGATCAATATCAATATAAATTCAAAGAATTACAGAATTTAACTTAAAATAATCGATATTGAGTATGAATGTCTCCTGCAGCAGTGTTTTGTTGTACATATAAAGTTGCTAACGAGAAGATACTTATGAAATTTCTGACGTCATTTCACATACCTCCATCAAAATTCTTGACTGACTGAATTTACGGCTTTGCAGTACCTAGTATTGAATGAAAAACAATACTGGAATTATTTTTTTCATTTAACAATAATGATCGATTTGTATTAAGAAAGGATTTTTTTATGAAGAAATACAATGAAACCAGAAGCTCTCAATATATTCCAACTTGACTTAGATATAATTTTCCTAAAATGAGCACAAAAGCTTCAAGCCATGGCTTTATACAATTTTGCTATAGATTTTTCACAACAGGATACAATATGATGGTAAACGTTTCCGAATAGGTACGCAGGGTGTTTCTGAATTGATGCGAGAGATTTAAGGGGATGATTCCTCAGAATATTTTATGAAAGAAAGTTCCCATAAATGTAGTTCCGGAAATCTATTGTTTTCAAGATACAGGGTGTTGAAGTTTCACTTAAAAACTGACTGAAAAAGTGGTACGCCACTGAGATTTTTTGAACTTACAATTATTTTCGATTCGACCAATTTATGACGAAAAATCGCTCAAGCGGCTTTTTCGTGTAGGACTCCGTTTCTATGGAAAAAAATAAAAATCTTAACGTAGTATCTCTACTACATAATGTGTTAAAGTTACGACAAATACGCGTTAAGATGTTTAATTGTCCTGAATAAAAACGGCACCCCACACGAAAAGAAAGCAGGAGAGATTTTTCATCACAAATTGAAGGAAAAATAAGTGTTAGTTTAAAATATCTCAGTAGCGTACCACTTTTTCAGTAAGTTTTTAAGTTAAACTTCAACACCGTGTATCTTGGAAACAATGCATTTCCGGAACTACATTTATTGAAACTTTCTTTTATAAAATATTCTGAGGAATCATCCCCTTCAATCTTTCGCATCGATTCAGAAA
This sequence comes from Propylea japonica, assembly GCA_013421045.1. Taxonomy (NCBI): domain Eukaryota; kingdom Metazoa; phylum Arthropoda; class Insecta; order Coleoptera; family Coccinellidae; genus Propylea; species Propylea japonica. The sequence goes on from CM024240.1 coordinate 43,278,447, forward strand.
CACCCTGTGAATGAAAATTATATCAGAATTGATTTCGTAACATATTGATGATATTAACAACTAGCACATTTCTGTCTTCAGCAACTTTTCGTAGAAATTGTGATGAAAGTAAAGTTTTTTCGAAATAACAATACTTCAATGATATATTAAAATCATGAAGGCTTGCCAAACTCACGACTTAATCATTCAAAAACCAGGTTCGATTCCTGGAAAAATGTCCATATTGAATCACTTGACAATGACACTATCAATTGTTGAACAGGATTCGAGTTGGATTCAATTCTGAGATATTTGCATCGCATATCTCGATGTGATGATCATGCAATCCGTAACAGTAAAACTTCGAAATGAAAGTAGGACAAATAGAGTGATATCGTACCGTTTATTATTAACTTCATCTAGAATTGAACGTTACTTCGCTAGGTGAAGCATATCATTTTTATAGAAAATTGAGACGACGCATCTAGGTGAGAGCAACCATGGACCCAAATATATCCTTTTTATGGAGCAGTCTAAATTGTGGGCCAATCGTTATCATTGAAATTAATTCATTTTTTCGAAAGTAGCATTTCTATAGAACAATGTTCCAATGGTGAAAAAAATACAATTGAATATTTTGTTAACAATCGTTCCATTTTTAAATTCGAAAAAGTTTTTTCGAGTATTAATTCCGTTTTAATTTTTTTCTTGAATCGGATCGTTAGCATATTGAGTTTTACGAAATACCTATCAGGTCAAAGTAAATGCAAAAAAAATTTCCTTTCAGTAAGAAATATAAATATCACCTTAGGTCCTACAAACAAGCCCAATAGTACCACACTTATACTGAGTGTTTTTGCTGAGGTTTTTGCCTCTTTGTTCTTTTGTCAAACGTAAAAAATTATGATGGTGCGTTTAAGTTTTTCTCTGCTAATTGTTTGGAATATATTCACATGGTTATTTTATAAATTGAGTTCGAGAATATTTTTGGAGCTTTTAACCCAAGATGTAAAATTTTATACAAATGTGTTCAATGTCTAGAGAATTCAAGACTCAAAATACTATCAGGGCGAATCTAACTAGCTTAACTTGGTAATACTGATAAGTCGAAGCTTGCCCAAATTCCTTCCTATGCAGACCATATAATTTTACGTGGTCAAGTTTCCATAACATTAAAAGGAGAAAAACTTAGATGTAGCAATTTGTGATAAATAGCTTACTTGTCAATAACCAAAAACTCCATCGGTCAACCGTCTGTCAAAATCAAAAACATCTGGACTTATTAAAGCCCAGATGGTTTTCATATTATTGAATAAGGTCCAGCTTAAAAAGATCGAATGAATTTTTTACAACTGAATAAATCAAAAATAGATCACACATCACACAAATCATGTTTTTTTTAATTGTCTAAAATATCAAACAGTTTCCAGGAGTGACGAAAGTGGTTTCTGAAAGTAAGTTTAAGTTTAGTTTAGTTTGAAAAGGGGTTACAGTTCACTGGGACCTCAAGGTCTATTGTGCCCCCTTACAGAGCTGTTCTGGCCACACAGCTCGTTTTCCGGTTCCAGAGATCTAATGAAATCTTATATCTGTGAAGGCTTCAACGAAGCTAGTTCCTCACTCTTACAAGTTGCTCGTTCAAGGCATTCTCTCATTAGTTACGCAATGCCAGATCATTTCGTGACTAGGTGGATGAGGGTTTCCTCCTCCTCCCCACAGAACCTACACTCGTCAGTGTCCGATAATCCCATCCTCAACAGGTGCTTCCTGAGGCGACAGTGTCCTGTGAGAAAACCAGTGAGGAGGTGAAATTGCTTCTTACCAAGATCCAGATATTTTTTGGATCCCAGTGTCTCAAAGTTCCGAAGAAACTTAGTGGAATGATCCATCCCTGGAAGAGTTTTTTCCTCCCGGCTTTCTCTTTCTCCAGAAACTCCTTCTTATAGGTACTACACAGAAGGGTTCTGGGCAAATGAGTGACATTCGTGCGCCCTTTTTGGCAAGTGTATTGGCCTCTTCGTTTCCTTCGATTCCCGTGTGGCCGGGAACCCAGGTTGAAAAGACCTTTTTTCTTGCCTACCTCATTGAGTTTGTTCCGGCACTCCCAGATCATCTTTAAGGCGATGACATAGGAGTTGTTTCATAGCAACTTGACTATCTGTGATGGCTATATCGCACTTCGGATAGTTTCGTTCTAGATTTATATCTAGACATCTTTCAATAGCTAAGACTTAAGAGTATCAAGTGTTTTCCCTGACGGCGTCTGGACAATGCTGGCCGAAACGTTGAACAAAATATGTAAATATGATGAAAAAGCCAAAAAAATCAAATCAAAGTATTGGAAGTAATACATTCAGTTCAAATTGCCTTAAGCACCAAGTGACTTTCATTCAGCTTAACTTTCAAGTATCATTCAGAATAATGGACCAAATTTTATCGACAGCAAATGTATCTAGGTGCTTCGATAGAACCTAAAACAATCAAACAATGGTATATATTCCTATGAGAACATTCCCTGACAATACCAAATCGTCCAGTGCCACAATTTCTCAGAGTAAAACATGTGATTCCTCTGAACAAATAGAAAAAATGGTGAGAAATCCCACGAAAATTCCTTCGGGTCTTGATTCCTAACCTTCGTAATTACTGCTTCCAAGTTCAAAGTAACACAATCAAATTACACGCTTGAATTAGAATTTGTTTCTATTCCATTGTCGTTGAGGATGTAGGACATCTTAATGTTGTTCCATCTGTCGATATTTCTATAGATTAGAGTCAACTGATAGCTTTGTCTGACTGGTTGACCCAATCCTGTCGAAGGTGAAGAATATGTGTTTTGAAATGCAAGGCATTTATGGCGCTCCTTTTCTGAGCAATATTATCCGTTGTTGTATTATGATCTAGGAGATATTTCCGTAGATGATGATATTTTAATTTTTTGTAGCGTCATCCGTTGATTTAAATTTATTCTGGAATGCTTATAAGAGAATTTATGGTTAGAATTTGAGGTAATACAAATCCACGAAGACGTTGCTATAATTTTTACAATAATAATTGAGATATATTCGATCATGTGCACCTTTTCAAGACAAATATCAAAAACTAATAATTTCGATAACGAATTGAGTCAAAAATTAGTTGATGGTTTTACTAATTCTAGAAACATTGGTGAAATCCAAAACATACACTATGATAAGATATTTTTATGTTAATATACAGTGAAACTTTTCTCTAACGAAAGCGCTAAAACCGAAAAAAACATCGTTTTAAAGAAATTTCGTTACACAGAAAATTTGTTTTTATAGTCGGCAATGTCGCTTTCGACTTCACTGATAAATTTAAGTTTATCATTCAAACTCAAGCACTTGCTTTGGAACAACTTTTCACACTAGCGTAATGGTTAGATCGAAAACAAACAGCCAAGGGTATATTTAAAACTGTTTTAGAAGGATTTCTCTGCCCGCCCTTATGATTTGGTTTAAGGTCGGGATTAATTACGTACGCCCGAAAAAAACCCACACTTATACCTTCTTACCAATACCCATTCAAAGAGTGATGTTCTTTGAATATTTCGTGATAGAGATAATTTACTTCGTTTTAGAGGGTGTATTCAACATGGAATTTGGATTCAAGGTGCAATGTCTAATACGAAATTCGTTATACAGAAAAATGTGTTATACAGACGTTCGTTATAGGGCAGTTCCACTGTATTTAAAAAATTGGTATTGACCAAACTTACGCATTTCCATATCACTCAAATCAAGTAGCAGTTTTTTTCTTCGAATTTTCAATTTATTGGTGAATTTCAAATTGAAGAAATTATATAAATAGATGATTTATCACTATAAAAGTTGAACATAATTAAGAATACATATTTTGATTTCAATCAGAACAAGTTATTCAGCATAGTATTCTATTATACGTAAAAATAAATTATGAACGGAAATGAAGTTGATGAATTTATTTTTAATTAAGGATTTTAATATTTATTATTGATGTTTTCCAGTATTACGATCTAGTTTACATTATTTTTTCATGTCGAGATATCCATCAGAATATTTCTGTTAGTAAATAATGATTTTTGCATAGGAACGGAGCGTTTTGAATGCTTTTTTCCTGAACATAGGGAGCTCAATAGTTGCGGAATCACTTCAGGTTCGTCTGCACAACATCAGTATATTGCTGAATGGGCTGTGAAAAATCGTACAAAATCTACTGACTAGATACCAGTTTTAGCTTCCGAAAGCCAAGGGGCTATTGCCTATTTGGTTCTGCTTCGATCGTTTATGATACAATAAGTTGGATAATTTATATATCTATATTAATTATTATCATTGTATATAGTCGAACAGGCTGTTTTTCTTCTTGTTGTAGGTAGTAGCTTTTTCGAGAGCGGCTTTTTTCTAGTGGGTATCATTCAACAAGGAAAAAGCTGTTTACTCGAGAGAAATATTCTTAGAGGGTCTCCTCACATTGAAGTATGTCAGTAATTTTCTCAGTAATTTAGAGAATGAGAGTCCATGAAATCCACTATAGTATAGTACTACTATGTAGCAAATAGCAGCAGCAATTCATCTAGAATATCTAATGGGCCAATGTTGTCTCAGGTCTCGTCTGGTGATTACAGTTCTATCAGGCAATGTTGGAATCTGTGGATAAGTAGAATATATGCTTGTTCATCTGCTAATAGAATGTCTTGCAATCCCTCATCGATACTAGGGTTCAAAATTAGCAAGAGCAGCTATCTCTGCTCTAGACCTTCCTATAGTTACTGAAGAATATCCAAACGTTGAGCTACAAATGTTGCGGGCTGTAAAGCTGTACGCGTATACCTACTATTTAACCAAACAACGAGCAGGTTTCATGAAAAATCAAAAACTAACAAAGATATGTTTTACATAGTTACTTTTGCTTTTATTGAAACCGAAGAAACCAGACATGTTAGCGTTTTAAGTATTATGAATACTTCTTGACATTTGAAACAATATTCTACAAACAGACGAAAAGGATAGCATAATGAGAATTGTCTCATCTGGCGAACTTTTCCTTCGATAATGTAAATAGTTGACAAAAATCGTACTTACTGCTCCAGTCTCCAATCTCTTCAATTCTTTTTCCGATGCAATTTGTGTTAGTCTTGCTGAATAATATTTTTCTTGTTCTCTTCTTCTTCTTTCAATTCTTTGCCTCTTCATACGGTGCCTCTTAAAGTCCAGACGTTCTACTTTTTGACTTAATGTTTCTTTTTCTCTCCATCGGCATGAATTCATACGTTGGTTCAACAATCTTTCTTCTCTTTGCTCTGGTGTTTCATTGCTTCTCCTCTTCGCTGCTTTTCTCGCTTCCGAGGATTTGCGAGAAAGTCTTGATTTTCTGCGCGGCATGACAGAACATGCTATCAATTCCTTGCAACCTCACAACTGATTAACTTCAACCACGCTTTGGAGATTAGACTCATGTCAGACTATCGTCCCCGCCACTTCTACTAACCGAGTGGGGACTGTACGGACTAACAAGTTGGCACTGAGTGTGGCTTATAATAGTCTAAGAGCTAGCAACGTTTTTGAGGGAGAATTTCAGGAAGGCCAGTTTTTAGATATGCTATCTCTCTCACTCTCCCGGACGTCATACGTGCTATCTGGCTGGCGGTAGTGGTTGCGTTCATTAGTGCGCATCGTAAATGTACAGGTAAAATATAAATTTTTCAAATAATTTCAGAAAGGTTTTTTTTCTTTTTATTATTTTTATTAAAATTTGAATTTATTATTGCCAGATATTTTTATTGTTGTTTAAACTGTGCCAGACACTAATTTTGAATAAAAAATTTTTTTTTCGAATTATTTCAGTATGGCTGAAATTTTAATATGATGTTGCTTAAATATCTGAAAACCCAAAACTAATTTGCCAGACAGTAATTCGATTGTTAAACCTTCAGCCAGACCGATCTAAAAGTGATAAGTGATCGGGCATGTTCGAAGAGTATATTATAGACAATCTCGTGTTAGTTACGCAAGCGAAATAAACGACAGCAGCTGTTTGTATTCACGATGGCGTCAGTTCAGTCACATTGGTTTATTCGTTGCCGTTGTTTTTAATGTTTTTTTAACAAAATTGTCTTACAATGTCGAGTAAAAAATTAAAAAAAAGACAGAAATGAAAAAATAATAACTTTTGTAGAAGATAAATTAAAAAAAGTGTAAAAAAGTTTCACAAATACGTATAAATTTCAAACTTAAATATGATAGTACACAGTTACGAGAGCAAGTTAATGACACCTATGGATATCACAGAAATTGTTACAGCAGTTTTACAGTTCTAATGGCAAAATATCGAAATTTATCGGAAATTAATTTCTTGTCAACAGTAGATCTTCCCAGCACATCTAGCTCAACTCCGATATCAAATATCTGTAAATTTCAGAAGGGTCAAAATGACTGAAACTCAAATTTTTTTTACAAGTTTCCATGTCCAGAAGACGGGTTTTTCACCAACGTACATCCAGCGGACGATTTTTTTTATTCGAATAATTATACAAACTACCATCTCTGTAAATTTCAGCAGGGTTAAAATGACTGAAACTCAAAATTTTTTTCGTGTTTTCGTTGTTCCTGTCCGCAAACCCACCACTGGTGCGCCAGCTGACGGTCACTATATGCTATAAGACAAATACAAATTGAGCTATATACAAATTATTGCCAGAGTTAAAATTGGTCACCAAAAACTTTCACTGGCTCCCGGGCTAATACTCCAGTAGATGTTGGCAAAACCCTGCCAGATAATACGTATAAAAATTCAGATACAGAAGTTATCATCCAAGAAATTGAGACTAATGCAATTATTGAGCTCGATAGTGTGGTAAATATAGAAACAAATTCAAATGTCATACGAGATCTCAAGCAAGCAAAAGGCAAACAACAAACTTCACACTCCTCAAATGACAGCAGTGAATAAGATAATGATTATCGAAATGCCTCAATTTTTTGTGATACAATTATGGATTGAAAAATCTTACTTCAATTTTCATATAACCATCCAATTTTTGTTCTTTTTTCATACTTAGATTGATCCTCATCTTATTTTTATACAACAATAAATTATTATTTTGATACCATATTAATCCGCATATTAATTCAATAGTTTTCAATCCTTTCTATGTAATTTATTCGACAACTATTTCTAGACCAAGCAAAATGATACCACATCACTTATCACTTTTAGATCGGTCTGGCTGAAGGTTTAACAATCGAATTACTGTCTGGCAAATTAGTTTTGGGTTTTTAGATATTTGAGTATCATCATATTAAAATTTCAGCCATACTGAAATAATTCGAAAAAAAAAATTTTTTTATTCAAAATCAGTGTCTGGCACAGTTTAAACAACAATAAAAATATCTGGCAATAATAAATTTAAGTTGCAAAAATTTCAATAAAAATAATAAAAAGAAAAAAAACATTTCTGAAATTATTTGAAAAATTGATATTTTACCTGTACAAGTACGATGCGCACTAATGAACGCAACCACTACCGCCAGCCAGATGGCCCGTATGACGTCCGGGAGAGTGAGAGAGATAGCATATCTAAAAACTGGCCTTCCTGAAATTCTTGTTTTTTTGACGTTGCTAGCTCTCGTACTATAATGATTCAACTAGCTTTTGTTTATTTGTAATCCACTATTGTTTCGAGGACAAATATGAGGGATGTAAAATTTCGAATAGATTTTTATTGAGTGTTAAGAAATAACATGGTACATGTGTTTTCGAGAATACATTTCTGATTTTGAAAAAATTAATGACATGAAATGTTTAGGACAATATGCAACTCAATATTGTATTAACTCTGAGTACATTTCATTCTTCTAATTGAAATCAGTACCTTTTTCTGTATGATTAACTCCTAGTCTATTGTATACAGTCGAAATTTCAGTATGTATGATGAACCGTTTCTGCAATAGGAAATAATCTTATTGTTTTGTGAAGATCTTCACAAAACTTCTGAATAATATCATTATTGTAATCCAGCAGCAAAAAATTAAATTTCAACACAACGGGATTTTCCGTTTGAAAAATAACCAAACCCTCTATAAACAGACGAAAAGGTTAGCATAATGTGAATTTTCCCATCTGGCGAACGTTTCCTTTAATAATGTGAATAGTTAACAAATATGTACTTACTGCTTCAGTCTCCAATCTCTTCAATTCTTTTTCCGATGCAATTTGTGCTAGTCTGGCTGAATAATATTTTTCTTGTTCTCTTCTGCTTTTGTTAATTCTATGCCTCTTCGTACGGTGCCTATCAAGGTCCAGACGTTCTACTTTTTGACTTAATGTTTCTTTTTCTTTTCTTCGGCACGAATTCATACGTTGGTTCAACAATCTTTCTTCTCTTTGCTCTGGTGTTTCATTGCTTCTCCTCAACGCTGCTTTTCTCGCTGCCGAGGATTTGCGAGAAAGACTTGATTTTCTGCGCGGCATGACAGAACATGCAATCAATTCCTTGCAACAACACAACTGATTAACTTCATAACTTCGACCACGCTTTGGAGATTGGACTCATGTCAGACTACCGTGCCCTCCACTTCTACTAACCGAGTGGAGACTGTACGGACTAACAAGTTGGCACTGAGTGTGGCTTATATTGATTCAACTAGCTTTTGTTTATTTGTAAGTCACTTTCGTTTCAAAGAGAAATATGAGAGATGTGAAATTTCGAATAGATATTTATTGAGTATTAAGAAATGACATGTTACATGTTTTTTCGAGAATACCATTTCTATATTGTTATTATATCTATGTTTTATGTCGGATAAGAATGGGCTGATAATCACTACTTACTGTTTCGTTCACCATACTGCTACATTTTGCCATTTCTCTGTGTTTTTGTATCTTTTTCATTCATTCTGCATTGTTAAAAATGTAGACAGATAATTTCGCTCCTTTTCCTATTGCTTCCCCTTGGTTTTGATTCATTGTATGTGGTTTTTGTTTAGCTTGTTGTTCTAGTTTTTGTCCATTTGTTTTATTAGCTGATTTGTGACTTAGGAATTGGACTTTGCGATAGTCTTTCTTCTTTCTGTTATACAATTTCATTTCTGCTTGTTTCAGCTTTTTCTAATTCCGTATGATTTTCCGATTTTTCTGATCAATTTTGAATTTTATGAAAAAATAAATGACTTGACATGTATAGGACAATATCGTTTGAATTCTGAGTACACTTCTTTTTTCTAATCGCAATCAGTAACTTTTTCTGTATGATGAACTCCTCTATAGTATACAGTCGAAGTTTCAGCATGTATGAAGAACCGTTTCTGCAATATGGATTAATCTAATTGTTTGTGAAGATCTTCACAAAATTACTGGATAATATCATTATTTGTATCCAGCAGCAAAATATAAAATTTCAACACAACGGGATTACCCGTTTGGAAAATATCCAAAAAATAAATAACCAAAGCCTCTACAAACAGACGAAAAAGTTAGCGTAATGTGAATTTTCTCATCTGGCCAACGTTTCCTTTAATAATGTAAATAGTTAACAAATATGTACTCACTGCTTCAGTCTCCAATCCCTCCAATTGTTTTTCCGATGCAATTTGTGCTAGTCTTGCTGAATAATGTTTTTCTTTTTCTCTTCTGGTTTCGTTGATTCTACGAATCTTCATAAGTTGCCTCTGTAGGGCCAGACGTTTTTCTGTTTGACTTAATGTTTCTTTTTCTCTTTTTCGGCACGAATTCATACGTTTGTTTCAACAATCTTTCTTCTCTTTGCTCTGGTGTTTCATTGCTTCTCCTCAACGCTTCTCTTCTCGCTGCCGAGGATTTGCGAGAAAGATTTGATTTTCTGCGCAGCATGACAGAACGTTCAATCAATTCCTTGCAACAACACAACTGATTAACTTCAAAACTTCAACCACGCTTTGGAGATTGGACTCATGTCAGACTACCGTCCCCTCCACTTCTACTAACCGAGTGGGGACTGTACGGACTAACAAGTTGGCACTGAGTGTGGCTTATATTGATTCAACCAGCTTTTCTTTATTTGTAAGCCACTTTTGTTTCAAAGAGAAACATGAGGGATGTGAAATTTCGAATAGATATTTATTGAGTATCAAGAAATGATACATGTTTTTTTGAGGCTTTCATTTCTATATTTCCTATTAAATTTGTGTTTTACTTCTGGTGAGAATGGGTTGATAATCACTATTTACTGTTTCGGTCATCAATACTGCTAAATTTTGTCATTCCAATGTGTTTTTGTATCTTTTTCATTCATTCTGCATTGTTATAAATGTAGACAGATAATTTCGCTCCTTTTCCTATTGCTTCCCCTTTGGTTTTGATTCATTTTATGTGGTTTTTGTTTAGCTTGTTGTTCTAGTTTTTGTCCATTTGGTTTATTAGCTAATTTGTGACTTTGGAATTGGACTTTGCGATAGTCTTTCTTTTTTCTGTCATACAATTTCATTTCTGGTTGTTTCAGCTTTTTCCAACCCCGTATGATTTTCCGATTTTTCTGATCAATTTTGAAAAAATAAATGACAGAAATGCATAGGACAATATTGTTTGAACTCTGAGTACATTTCTTTCTTCTAATTGAAATCAGTACCTTTTTCTGTATGATTAACTCCTCTATTGTATACAGTCGAAATTTCAGTATGTATGATGAACCGTTTTTGCAATAGGAAATAGTCTAATTGTTTTGTGAAGATCTTCACAAAACTTCTGGATAATATCAATATTGTTATCCAGCAGCAAAATATAAAATTTCAACACGACGGGATTTCCCGTTTGGAAAATATACGAGAAATAAATAACCAAAAAGCCTCTACAAACAGGGGAAAAGGTTAGCATGATGTGAATTTTCTCATGTAGCGAACTTTTCCGTTAATAATGTCAATAGTTAACAAATATGTACTTACTGCTCCAGTTTCCAATTCTTTTTCCGATGCAATTTGTGCTAGTCTTGCTGAATAATGTTTTGCTTTTTCTCTTCTGGTTTCGTTGATTCTTCGAATCTTCATAAGTTGCCTCTGAAGGGCCAGACGTTCTTCTTTTTGACTTAATGTTTCTTTTTCTCTTTTTCGGCACGAATTCAAACGTTGTTTCAACAATCTTTCTTCTCTTTGCTCTGGAGTTTCATTTCTTCTCCTCTGCGCTGCTTTTCTCGCTTGCGAAGATTTGCGAGAAAGACTTGATTTTCTGCGCGGCATGACAGAACATGCAATCAGTTCCTTGCAACCACACAACTGATTAACTTCATAACTTCAACCTCGCTTTGGAGATTGGACTCATGTCAGATTACCGTCCCCTCCACTTCTTCTAATCGAGTGGGGACTGTACGGACTAACAAGTTGGCACTGAGTGTGGATTATATTGATTCAACTAGCTTTTGTTTATTTGTAAGCCACTTTTGTTTCAAGGGAAAATATGAGGGGTATGAAATTTCGAATAGATATTTATTGAGTGTTAAGAAATGACATGGTACATGTTTTTTAGAGACTACCATTTCTATATTAATAATATATTTATGTCTTATGTCTGGTAAGAATGGGTTGATACTCATGGTGGTATTCTGCTTTTCATCTGTAAATTAGGATACTGTAGCGTACGATTGATCTGTAACTGGTCGACTTACAGAGTCCTCAATAAAACAATTCTGGAATGGTTACTTTAATTTTCTTATTCACAGTGTCACTTGTGAAATACTCATGGAAAAAAAACCCTTAATCGTAAGATTTGATAATGGAAATTCAGGTATTTTGGGTAAAATGTTTTAATTTGAATTTGATAATACATTTACCTGAATGTAGTTTTCGTTTTTTTCTTTCGCCTAATGAATTGAAAACGTGAAAGAAAAAATTTTCTCCGTTAAATTGCTGTTGAGCATTTATTAAGTTTATGGTACACTAGTTCATCAATTTGAACATGTTCACAAACTGGGCATTGGGCATATCTTCAATCGGAACATTTTCTGGGTATCCGGCATTTCAAATGGATTCATTTGATCACACAACCTTTTCTTTTTAATTCTCATAAAGTTCCAATTAAAAAAAATGATTTTCAGGTCATGTTAATTATTGAACAATGTTTTACGTAATATGATTTTCCTCCGATAACAATCCAATGAACAAAGCCATATTTTTTTATTGATCATGAATTTCTTATATTAAAACGTTGGTGTTTGTCCTAAAATAAACAAACCAATCAACGTAACCTCACAATATGTCATTCGATAATAATGCTTCCGATCACCCGTCGAGTACTCGTAAATATTTAACAGTTTCTGTGAACTACAGATCCCCTAAGGAGTCCAGAATTGCAATTTTTCTATAAGCTTATGAAAAGTTACAGATTGGCTTACAGATGGAAGCAAAAAAACACCATTACTGTTTCGTTCATCAATACTACTACATTTTGCCATTCCACTGTGTTCTTGTACCTTTTTAATTCATTCTGCATTTTTATAATGTATGACCGATAATTTCGCTCTTTTTCTTACTGCTCCTTCGTTGATTTTAATTCATTTTATGTCTTCTCATAAGTTTTTTGTTTAGCTTGTTGTTCTAATATTTGTTCTTTTGTTTCATTAGCTAGTTTGTAACATTGGAATTGAACTTTGCAATAGTTTTTTTTTCTGTCATAGAATTTTATTTCTGATTGTTTCAGCTTTTTCTAACCCCGTCTGATTTTCCGATTTTTCGGATAAATTTTGAATTGTATGAAAAAATAAATGACATGAAAAAATATTGTATAAATTCTGAGTTCATTTCCTTCTTCCAAATGAAATAAGTACCTTTTTCTCCAACCATCAAAAAATATTGACTTTTTTGTACTATTTTCAGCTGCAAAAGTCATAAATTCCCTTACCGTACAAAAATTTACTCGTTGCTTAGCAACACTTTTAATCCTAGGATTAAAAACGCTACTTTTAATCCTTGGATTAAAAGTAAATGCATTTGAAGTCTACTTGACAATCACTGTCATGATTCTGTGTTCAAATTCATAACCAAATTATGAACGATTTTTCACTAAAACCAATTTTATTGTAATTTTGACTTGGTTGGAGAAAAAATAGTATATATTATTCGGATTAAAAGTGCCTATTTTAACTTGCAATTCTGCATTCGCTCGGCTGCGCCTCGCAACTGCAAATATTGCTCGTAAAAAAAATATGCACTTTTAATCCTTATAATATAATATACTATTTTTCTGTAGGAATAACTCCTCTACAATTATGCAGTCGAAATATGGAATAATTCTGAATATGAAATATGAAATAATTCTAAATATGAAATATGGAATAATTCTAAAAATTTTTTCGAGTTTTTCTTTCTGAAGATATCCACGAAACTTATGGATGATATCGTTATTGTTATCCAGCAGCATAATATGAAATTTCAACACGTCGGGATTTTCCTTATTGAAAATATTCGAGAAACTAATAACCAAAGCCTTGCCTCGAAAGAATACATAGGAAAACATCAAAAATAAAAGAGTAAAACACTAATTAAGATTTCTGACCAAAAATATTGGCCGTTTATTATTCTGAATTGGAAATACAGTGGAGCTTCCCTATAACGAAAGCGCTAAATCCGAAAAAAAATTCGTTATAACGAAATTTCGTTATACAGAAAATATTGTCGGTAATGTCGCGGTCGACTTCACTGATAAATTTAAGTTTACCATTCAAACTTGAGCTCTTCTTTTAGATATATTCGTAAAAATTTCACACTGGCATAATGGTTAGATTGAAACCAAACAGCCAGGGTGTATTTAAAACTGTTTCAGAAAGATCTCTCTGCCGCCGTAATGATTTAGTTTAAGGTCGGGATTTATTACGTACGTCCGGAAAATTTTCGGATAAAACCCACCCTAATACCTTCTTACCAATACCCATTCAAAAAGTTATATTTTTCGAATTTATCGTTATAGAGAGAATTTACTTCATCTAGAGGTGTTTTTTCAACATGGAATTTGGATTCAAGGTACAATGTCTTGTACGAAATTCGTTATATAGAGAATTCGTTATGAGGAAGTTCCACTGTATTAATATGAATAATATTGTTGTCTTTTTCGATCATTAAAAGCACATCGAAATTTTAAATTACTTTTTTCGAGGTAAGTGTTGAACCATAAATGTAAATTTATTAAGTGGAAAAAAATAGACTTGTAGTAATCAAAAAAATTTATTTAGTACAATTGTTACAATGAAGATTATGAGGGAAAAATTTTCAGATTGATTTCAGTCATATCTTCAACAAAAATATGTTTAATATGCATGATTTCATCCAAGTAAATCAACTTCTCAATCTTTTTAGCGGTCAACGATTTCTCATCGGCAAAAAAGAGAGTTGCAATTTTTTCTGGTGCAACAGAAACATATCTCTACGTATAATGAATGCATAATTCTCTTTGCAGTTCATCAAAGAGAATGCTTTCCATTTACAGATGACATACCAACCTCGTGCTACAATTTCACCTGTTCTTACGTTCCGGTTCGATTTCTAGTAATTTCTCTCATTTATTCAGCAAGATTACGTTTGACGCCATTGTTTTTGATACAAAAGAAATTTAATCAATGTTCGAGGCGTATATCGCCAAGGATTGTTTTCTGTGTTTGCTGCGATTTCGTGGGTTGAAACATTTGAGGCGCTTGTCATTGTTTCCCAATCCGAATAATTGATACAACATTGAATTTCGTGATACATTCGCGAAGTATTTCAGATTTCTGCGAAATACTTCCTGCTGGTAACAACAATAGAGATTTGAGGATATAATTGGAAATAAGAGGCCCACGTGCCGATATTGTTAGGAAACGTAGGGATGCATATGAAATCTTAGTTCTAAGATCTGGTGTCGATATTGATGAAATTTGTACAGGGTGTATCTGAAAAACACAGAGAAAAGGGGTGATTCCTGTAAATGTAAGTTCGGATTTGCATTGTTTCCAAGCTACAGGGTGTTGTAATTTTACTTTTAAAACTGACCTAAAAAAAGGTAAACCACTCGGATATTTCAAGTCAACCTTTATTTTTGAATTCTTCGTTGAATTTATGATGAAGAAATCTATTTTGCCTCTTTTGTGTGAGGAGCTGCTTTCAGGTAAGAAAATGAAACATCTTAACGCGTATTTTTGTAGTAGAACGTTGTGTTAAAAATGTTTTATTTTTTTACCTAAACAGCGCCCCACACGAAAAGAAGACAAAAGTTTTTTTGTTACAAAGTGAACGAATTATTCAAGAACAGTTGCTATTGTAAAATATCTCAGTGGCGTACCACATTTTCAGTCAGTTTTTTAATAAAACTTCAACAATTTTTATGAATGAAATTTTCAAAAACTTTCCTTTAACGAACGTCTGTATAACGAATTCCTCTATATAACGAATTTTGTACAAGACATTGCACCTGGAATCCAAACTCCATGTTAAAAACACCCTCTAAAACGAAAATTCAAAGAACATCACTCTTTGAATGGGTATTGGTAAGAAGGTATGAGGGTGGGTTTTCTTCCGAAATTTTTCTGGGCGTACGTAATAAATCCTGACCTTAAACTAAATCATTACAGCGGGCAAAGAAATTCTTCTGAAATAGGTAGTTTCAAATACACCTCTGTCTGTTTGGTTTCGATCTAACCATTAAACTAGTGTAGTAGTGTAGTGTAGTGCTCAAGTTTGAATGATAAACTTAAATTCATCAGTGAAGTCGACCGCGACATTGCCGACTATAGAAACAAATTTTCTGTTCAACGAAATTTCTTTATAACGAATGTTTTTGCGGATTTAGCGCTTTCGTTGTAGGGAAGTTCCACTGTATTTCTTTCTTGTTCAGTAATATTTGAAAATAAGGCGTGATAAATCTTTTTCAGCGATTAATACAAGTATGAAAATATTTCACGAATTGCTTGGAATTGAACAAACTGTAGTAGTGTAGTATATTTCTAGAAGATGATTTCTAATGCTCCAAATAATTTGGTCAATATCATAGACCACCGTGGCCTCTACATCTTCGACGTCTATCAGAAGAGAAAGGTAAACATTAAGATATTCTTATCCCCAGGTAATAAATTCTTAAACACTTTGAGGATAATATCCAAATAAAATTCGAAAAACCTTGTATATCTATGATAGTGAACCATTAACCAAGAATTGAGTCAATAGAATAGTTCGATAAAATTAGGTCGTACTATACGCTCCCGTATGATTCAGAATATGGAAAACATCTCAAATATTCGGTGTTGATAACTTTGAACTCATTCGGCTTGACCAATAACGAATCTCGAGTATTATCCATGCCTACCTATCTCCAAAGTTAAGTCATGACAGTCTTGTAACATATAATTACATAATGAATTACCTAACTATACGTCTTTATAACTATGAAAATAGCTCACTTTCATTGAAAATAATCACGTTCAAGCAACGAAAGCGGCCGATGTTAGGAGGTGTAATATTAGAAATCTCAGCAGTAGAAATTTAGATTGTAGGTACGTTTACGTTTACGCGAATTATCAAAATTAAATTGAAATACTCGGAATCACCTTCCCGGTGCTGCAATTGACATTCAGGGTTTGTCAGAAACAGAGCCTGCTTTCATCTCTGAGCAAATCTGTAACTTTTCATAAGAAGAATTGAATTCTGGATCTGTAGCTTACAGAGATCGTTAAATATTTACGAGTACTCGACGGGTGATCGAAAGCATTATCGAATGACATATTGTGAAAATGCGTTGAATGGTTTGTTTATTTTAGGACGAACACCAACGTTTTAATATAAGAAATTCGTGATGAATAAAAATAATATGACTATGTTTATCGGATTGTTATCGAAAGAAAATCATAACAGGTAAAACACTGTTCAATAATATACATGACCTGGAAATCATTCTTTTTTGAAGTAGGAACCTTTATGAGAATTGGAAGGAAAATGTTGCTTGATGAAATCAATCCATTTGAATACCGGATGCCCAGAAAATGTTCAGATTGAAGAAATGCCGAATGCCAGTTTGTTAACATGTTCAGATTGAGAAACCAGTGTATTATAAACTTAATAAATTCTTTACAGCAATGTCAACCAAAATTTTTTTGTTTCCTGTTTTCAATTCGTTAGATGAAAGAAATAAACGCAAACTACATTCTGATAAATGTATTTTCAAATTCAAAACAAAACCATTCACTCATAATACATAAAGTTCCCTCATAAAATCTAACGATTGAAGGTTATGTTCATCGATGAGTAGTTCAAAAGGGACTCTGTAAATAAAAAAGTTACAGAAACCATTCCAGAATTGCATTATTTACGAATCTGTAAGTCGGCCAGTTACAGATCAATCGTTCGCTACAGTATCGTAGCTTACGGATGAAAAGCAGAATACCACCATTAGTAGGTACAGTGTAAGTATCCTTATCAGGTAGCACAGCAAATCCAAAAATTGAATTCATATACACCGTCCCTAAATTCCTTACATTCATTTGATGACGACTCTGAGAACGAGTTCGGTCCAGTAACAGGTTTCGAAAAACGTGCAGAAGTCTTCTAGTATTGTATTGTGACACAAGAAGACGAATTCTCGTAATTGAGCTTTACGGCAGGCTACAACTTCATTATAATGGAGTAATGTTATTTTGAAAACCGAAGTAACCTCCCCAAAAATGCTAAACAAACTGTCGACACAGCTGCTGACATGGAATATTCCTGGGGCTTTCTTATTTATTGGAATTTAACTAGCGTTTACTTTTGTGTACAACAGGCGAACCGACTGACAAACAAAGTCGCAAATGGTGACAGAATTCTTGAGTGGAATCGTCTGTGGACTTCATGGTCTTCATGGAAAAATTTATTAGAAATTAGTAATAGCCCATATTATAAATAACAATAAGCCAATTATGTCGCACGCACTTGTTGTTTTTAAAACATGTTGTAGTCTTTTCGTCTCAATGATAATTTTTTTTACAATTTGAAAACACAGGAAATTTTTATGGTCCTACTCACTCACATCTCTCTTGTAACTTTTCAATTCACTTGAAGAGTAATTGAAGGCATTTATAATAAATGTTTGATTGAAATTCTTTGTTTTTCAGGAGATATATTGTGTGAGAATTATTTTCTACTATGTTTTGAACAATTTTTCTGAAGAAATTCAGTATGGACAACTTCTTACATTCTCTCCATTCGTGCTTAGAGATTATAGTTAATAATGACCTGAACTTCATTGGGGTTAAATACATATTGCAATTAAAATGGGACATAAGGCATGAGTGAGCGTCTGCAACATACGCTGTTGAATATTGTTCACACTCCATAACTATAGAAACCAATAATTTGTGGATTTATTGTTCCACTTTCAAACCAAATTGTTCGAAGGAAAAGTGTGTCAACGATACATCATTGCGGATTCGTATTGTATATCTGAAATCATTTATGGATACATATTTTCTGTATATGGAATATTCGTCTTTGTGATGGATCTATCTACAGGATGTTTCCCCAATGAGTATCTTCTTGATGTGATACCAGAAGTCTCAGAGGGGTATTTCCACAGCAGATGGAAAATTGTATACAGTGTGTTTGGTCATGACTCAGCGATAATTTAAGGTCATGAAATACTCTCAATATTATCGACAAAAACATCCAAACTTCGAAGTTTACCCCCTTAGTTTTGTAGTAAACCCTATTTTAAATTTACTTTTTTATTTTCGTTGACCCTTCCAAATAATATCGATTTCTTTGGACATAAAGGTCCTACAGATGTGAAAAAAATGTTTTTGAAAGATGACACTACCACCTTCCATTGAAGTATAACAATATAAGAAAATTCAACTTGAAAACGCCATAAAAAAATTCTTTGAAAACGTTCATAGTAAAAATATGTACTGATTTTTTTAGTAAATCCGCAATAGTACAAGAAGTAGCACGTTGAAATATAATTTTCTTTCAATGATTCAACACGCAAGGATATTAGCTACAAAACAGCACTCACATCATATCTGTAAGTTACATCATATGAGAGTTATTGCTGCTCGAACATGATCACTACGCGAGCAAAAGACACAAGACAGGTCGTGATGAGGGCCACTGCCTGTCTACACAGCAGAGGCGGCCATTTTGAGCAATTTTTATGATTAATTTGTTTGTTTTATCATTGAAAATTATCGAAAGTACAGTACTGAGGTTTTTTCTATTTTATCAATTTTCATAAGGGTCATGTTCGAACAGCAATAACTCTCAAATCATGCAACTTACAGAAATGATGTGATTGTTTTTTTGCAGCTTGTGTCCTTGCGTGTTAAATCATTGAAAAAAAAATACTTTAATGTGCTAGTTCTTGTACTATTGCGGGTTCACTGAAAAAATCAGTACATATATTCACTATGAATTTTTTTATGGCGTTTTCAAGTTGAATGTTCTTATATTGTTATACTTCAAAGGTGGTAGTATCATATTTCAAAAAACATTTTTTCACAGCTGTAGGACCTTCATGTCCAAAGAAAGCGATATTATTTGGAAAGGGTCAACGAAAATAAAAAAGTTAATTTAAAATGGGGGCTACTCCAAAACTAAAAGGGGAAAACTTCCAAGGTAGACTGTTTTTGTCGATAATATTAGGTATATTTGATGAACTTAAATTATCGCTAATTCATGACCAAACACACTGTATATTTATTTTTCTGGGAGTGTGTTTATCTGTTTGATATTTTAATCTCCAATTTAAAATTTCAGGTTGATATTTTGTCATATATCTATCTATCATATAGCCACCATGAAGAAGAATTCATTTCTAGAATAATGATAAGAAATATGTGTAGATCTCCGTACTACAGAATAAATAACGTAAGTACTCATACAAACTACGAGTTGAATTTTTATTGGTAATCCATAAAATCAATGTATTGCGCAAAGGAATGATATTCTGATGCATAGGATCTACTGATGAATTTGAAATGGAAATAAAATAATACGTCTTCTTATTTTATGACCAAATAAATACTTAACACCTACGTATGTGTTCAGTATCTGAGAATCTACTGGTCAAATTTGCATGTGTCAACAAGTAGAATAACGTAAAAAATGTATGATGACGTGTGATAGATGTTCTTCAAACCATTATTTATGCCTAGAAAATATATTTCCATTGGAATGTTTTTTTATTATCAAGAATTAATTGATATCACCATGGAAGGGAATTGTAGGTATTATAACCAATTTTTGTTTCCTTTGTCAGCAAAGAGTATTGAAGAGAAGTTGTACAAAAATTTAAGACACCTTTTCTCACTTTATTAATATCAGGATGCAAAAAATTTCGATTTTTTTCAAGTGCGTCAGATCGAATTGGCTCAGAAATGAAAAAGACTGAAGTTATTATCCGCTGACTTCACGACCTTAACAATAATGAAATTATGAAATTTGTCGCCGAATGAAAGACGGCCATAACAGTTTTGTTCAAGTACAACTTTTAACCCCTCAACACGCTCACATTCTAATTTTTCAACTGAGGGGGTTGAAAGTTGTGCATGAACAAACTGTAATGGTCGACTTTCATTCGGTGAAAATTTCATCAGGTACATCATCATACAGTGCTGGAAACATCTTTGAACAAAACGAATTTGAAAAAAAAATTTTTTTCTTGAAAATTTTGCACACCTGTGATTGATGGGGATGGCACAGGGTGCAACAAAAATCCCTCAGAGATGAAAATTTGGTGGAAGTGAAACAAAAATTGGCCTATATTTAAAAAAAAATTATTTGTTCCATAATTCTGATGCTCACTGTATTATCAAGGAATTTATGGAATAAACAGAAATATTTCCACACGTTTCAGCTTTAGAAGATATATCAGGAAAAAAAAATTTGGGAATACACATTTTTGGATTTTATTAAGTGTAGGTACATTTTCAAAATATGCTGAAGAAAAATTAATATTTCCTGTTTTTTTTTCGTATTTCTAAGATGAAAGGTTTTTTTATCATTATACCGAAATTGAACTCGAGATTTTGAATGAAACACCAGTATTGTATAAACCTTACCTTCAGTAGGGTTCTGTAAAGGTCTTAGATGAATAGAAGATTCGAACAATCATCACTTGGAAGGCACAGACCTGGTCTAAAACAACCTCCTGCCAAAGCGCAAGAATTAGGTTTTTTGTTTCTGAATATTGAAAGTATTCATTCCAATAGTTACTGATTTTAATTTTTTAGGTTTTCCTCTGTGCTCTGGTATCATACGCAGACTAGTATGGTAACCCGTTTTGCACTAACCTCAGCTAGGGTATTGTATTTTATTAGCTCTCAATTCAAAAGAATTTAGAATGGAACTTCCCTATATATGTATATAACGAATTTCGTATACAAGACATTGCACTTCGAATACAAATTCCATGTCAAAAACACCCGCTAATGCGAAGTAAATTCTCTCTATAACGAAATATTCAAAGGACATCACTGTTTGAATGGGTATTGGTAAGATATAAGGGTGGAATTTTTCCGGATATACGCACCGAAAGAACAATTTGGTTACATTAACTAAGTATTCTTAACTATCACCAAATTAGTGATTGAAATATGGCTTATTAAACATTTGCTATGGAGAAACAAATTATTTGTTTACAACTTGGTGAATAAAGACTCATACAGGGTTATCTTATATTTATTCCATCATAATAGTCATTTGTTGATAATAAATAAACATTTTGATTTATATAATGAATGTATCATAAGTATGAATAAATACTTATTTATTATTCGTATATGCTTGTTCATAAGTACAACATGAATACAATTAATAATATTAATAAACAAATATTTTATTTGCTGGAAATACTCATTTTATTTCTATTTCTGTGAAATATTTTCTGGGATTATTTGAGAATTGATCGACTACTAGTAATGTTTTATTTATGAGAGCCGTTATATATTTTCACCTCCAGATATGAACAGACGGATAACTTCAACTGATATTAGTTAGTTATCCGTCAGTTTGATATCTGGATGTGAAAATACTAGCTCTCATAAATGAAACATTTATAGTAGACAAATTAATTCCCGAATAAACCCTAACAAAATATTTTCTCACAGAAAAAAAACAAACTCAATAAATATATTATAATTATACCAGCAGACAAATATTTTCATTATAATGATGAAACCTGTAATAAAATTAAACTGTCCATTTTTATCTCAATGACCTGAGGAAAATCAGAAAAACAATGTATCTTTCATTCAATAAATATATTTCCCATAAAAAAAAAAAATACATACATATAATAAATTATATAACAAAAACAATTCCACTGTTTGTGGTTTTATAATATATAATTGTAAGTGTTGTAGTGTAATAACATTAACAAAGTAATAAAATATAAACTCTCTCATTCTTTATAATATTCTTCTGAATTAAAGATTAATTAGTAATTTATGAAAATTTTTACTTAAAAAATATCACTGTTTAACGTATGTGCATTTAAAGATGAAATTACGAGACGAGGAAAGGCATGATTTTGAAATAAATACATATTTGAATTTTCGTATTATAACTCACCTGCTCAAATAACTGTAGGTTTTGAAGCATTGAAACTTGTAGTGTTATTGTCCTAGGAGTTTTCAACTGCCCAACACTGCCAGAAGGAGATATTCTGAAATGGATACATATATATTACTTAAAATCAGTATTTCTTATATTTATTGATATTGCTTACAGTGTATCCAATACATTTTTACTCTTCAATTTTAGCCTGATTTGAACTCTAGTTCTCCATACAGGGCACTCCGAAACCTCCTTCAGGAGTTTTCAAATTCGTTATTCCATTTTCTGAAAAATTGTTTATTATTCACACACACAAGCAAATACAATTAAAATCAAATAAGAGAAACATTTTTATAGTAGAATTTTTCAGTATAAATTTAAAAGCCAAGGTGAGGTACTTACGTTCAAAATCTCTCAGCATCTCCTGGGTAACGCCAATTCCGCAAAGGAAGAACGGAAAAACTTCCATTTTTTTGTTACACTCACAACAATTACAAACAGCCGCACAGAAAGACGCTTACCGTCAGGAACAATATTCTGGAAACTGAAACCGTTGCACTTGGCAGACCGTTGCCGTGGCGACACAAAATATTGTGGTTTGATTGGAGTTCCTATCCTGATGTAAAGGCTATTCGCTGGGACTTGTCTGTACAGGGATTTACGCTCAGACAAATAAAGTTTATTATCATTTATTATCGTAGATTTATTATAAACAAATGATCTATTAAAATCATAACCCTGATAATAATAAACATATTAACAAAGATTTATTAACAGATAATTCTACATTTATTGATAATGACCAAATAATATTGATTGGAAACCAAATTTATTGATAGATATATTTCAATCTCTGGGAATAAATACTTATTTTAATAAAATTATTTTGTTTGAATTCAGTAGAAACAAAATCGTTTGTTTTTAGTGAATATTGAAAAATGTTACTAAAAGTTTTAATAAATGCGCCATATTTGTTGTGAATCTTATTGAATAATTTACACCAAATTTGGCAAGTACAAATAATTTTATAACTATAACTCAGATTTTCTTTCAGTGCGTAAAAAATCCCGACCTTAAACTAAATCATTACGGCGGGCACAGTCATCCTTCTGAAGCAGTTTAAGTACACCTCTGGCTGTTTGGTTTAAATCTAACCATTACGCTAGTGTGAAAAGTTGTGCGAAAATGTCTGAAAGGAAGTGCTTAAGTTCAAATGATAAACCTAAATTTATCAGTGAAGTCGACCACGACATTGCCAAATATAGAAACAGATTTTCTCATTCTCTTCATAACGAAATTTTTGGCAGATTTAGCGCTTTCGTTATATGGAAGTTCCACTGTATATATCTAAATAATAGATCACTGGTTATTCCAATCATAAGAGTATTCAGTCAATTCTAGCCTCTCAAATGGAACAAGTCTTATCGCATCCATTTGGACTGAAACGAAATACAGACACGTCCGTTTGGAATTTCCTCGTTAGAATGGTCATAATTTCAGTAGATCCTCTACAATTAACCTAAACAATTCGCCGGTAGAAGGTATCTCCGTGAAGAAAAGAACAGCAGCGGGTTCAAGGCAGGACCTGACGTCTTTGAGGAATCAGTGCGGAGCTGTCGAAATGACACGATTGTCTGGACCCGTTATGAGGAACAGAATTGCGGTGCCGTTAAGAGAGAAGCCATCGAACTACATTGCTCCGCCATGCTTGTGTCATGCTGAATTTATATTCATATACACTCAATTATTGTGGATATGCTACAATTGCCAGACGAAAGTATCGTTGTTGGTTCGGTCCACTTGGAATCGAGGATTCCGAGTTTTCTTGTTTAGGGTCACAGCAGCTAAGAACATCGGCTATTGCTCAGAATTTCGACCATCAAAGGAGAGTTTTTCATTACGAAACTGAAGAAGGCATTGAAATTCTTCCACATTCAAAAACTGAATTTTCACTGTGATCAATTATAAAGGGTTTTTCCATAAGAGGTGTTTTTTGAATAGCCCGCTATTTCTGAAGCTGTCATTTTTTGACATTTGACAAGTAGAAACTACGCCATTAATAAGAATGCAACGATACACGCTTCAAGAACGCATGAAGTTATTGGAATTCACTATAAAAATGGTGAAAATTTGGCAGAGACGGTTCGCAAAAATCGAACATTCTTAGGTCGTCGTGAAGCACCTTGTCGGACCGCAATAAAAAAATTGGTGGAAAAATTTGAGCTGTTGGGACAAGTTAATGATGTGAAGAATAAAACCCGTGCACCTCGCTCAAGAACAGCCGAGAATACTGCTGCTGTAGCCGAAAATAATGAAGAAAACCCAGGTTTGTCCATTCCTCGTCTTTCCTTGGAATTAGGCATTCCACAAACGTCATTACATCGTATTTTGCTTAAAGATCTGGGTCTTCAGGCTACTAAAGTTCAATTAACACAAGAACTCAAGCCGGCCGATCATCAATAACGTCGTGTCTATGCTGATTGGGTCGTTGAAATGCATGAAAATGATTCGGAATTTCATCGAAAAATCTTGAGTGATGAGGCCCATTTCCACCTCGATGGCTTCGTCATCAAGCAAAATTGTCGCATCTGGTGCTCGGAAAACCCACCCAACGTTATGTTGAAAAAGCCTCTCTATCCTCCTCAACGTGTGACTGTTTGATGCGGTTTGGAGCCATGTGAAAGAGAAGGTCTACGCGCCAATAGCGTCGATTCAAGACCTCAAAGATGGAATTCGTGAGGCTATCGAGGACTTAGGGCAGCCACTTTGCGATTTGGTTATGGAAAATTTCATTAAAAGGATATGGTTCTGTGAGCGTGGTCGTGGTGGTCGTTTGCCTGATGTTAATATCCACTATTAACGGCATAGCTTCTTCTTTGTAATGAAATAAACTTCCGATCATTTATATTGAAAAATGGCATGTTTCTTTGAATATCAAAATAACACCTCTTATTGGAAAATCCTTCACATAGGTTCAGGCAGTACCAGTAGTATTTCACCCTTATTTGAAACTTTAAAAAACTCGAAACTCGATTTACAGTCGTCAATTGATCATTTATTGAAAACTTTTAGCTGAGAACTTCTTTTTTGAATTCTTTTGTTTTAAAATACTTCTGTGTTTCTTCTGATAACTATGAAATTCGAAGAAAAAACTTTCGTCTCTGCGAGAACCAAAGTTGCGTTTTTGGAAGTTCGAAGATCAAAGTGTGCTTCCTAAAGACAGCTGGCGAATGCTGAGCGAAAACGTTGAGCAGAAAAAATAAGTAACTGAAAGAAAGAAGAAAATCGAATTTTCCATCAACAATTTGAAATCAGCTACCTAGTTTTCATTGCAATAATCCGCATAGAAAATTATACAGGAATAATTCAAAGTTTCAAAAAATAGTTCAGCACAAATACTGAAAACCGCACTGACAAATATATAGAGAAATATGAAACTTCCAATTTTCTGCACTGTTAAATACTATTTCTGAACACAATTATTCAATATTGAACTCGTTGCCAACGATTTTTCAGTTTGAAATCCGATTTTAATGCCGAAACCTATATCTGATTGCACATAATGGAAATGTACCTACCTATCGGAATAAAAAGAACATTTTCAGATATAAAGATATAAATATCCGTGTATTGGAAGACTTTCAAACATTTCAATCGCGCTGTTCTTTTTTTAACGATCATTTCGTCAATAGCTTCACTTTTCGAACACTCATAAGTAGACACTGCGATTGAATTTAGATACGTGAAGTAAACATAACATCTCAGTTGTAAATTAATTAACACATTTCGATTGAGTAATCTAAGAGCATCAGTAAATCCTCCTATTTTCTATACAATTAATTTGGGATGTGAAACAACCTCTTTGATTATTCCGTAGAAAATTAACTCTTTGAAATTTCCGATGAATGTTCTTGAAAAATGTTGTTTACCAATAACAAGCACGATTTATCTATTGTTATCGTGATTTTGTTATGATCAAAGTTATCCGCAATATTTGCGAAAAGCTGTATCAGATACGCCGACAACTTATCTATTTTTCATGGAAATTAGTTCTAATAAGCAATGAATACAATTATAGAATTGTCTGCCCTATCCTGAAAGATGTCAAGGGAAATATGGTTTTAAGTGCAATATAAAATCACTTCCTTTAATATCACTATTTTTATTTATAGTGATCTGAGTTTAGAAATAGTACTTCATTCTGAAATAGGTAAAATATGAGTTGTATCACAAGATTTTGAATTTTTTTAGGTTTTTTCTCGAGAATCTCGAAAACTAGCAATTCTAGGGTCTTCTTCCATTCGGGAGTTTTTCTGAAAGGTGTTAGATTTTTTGCTTTATGGCCTTTTTTGTGCCAGTTGTAGAATTTCGAAATTGTCAAAGTCTGGAAAGGTGTATAATTTCTGTCGAAGAACTGATTCGCGATATTCAGGTTCCTTTCCAGTTTTTAAACGAAACATGGCGCTCTTTGAACTTTTCTGTGAAAGTATCACCAGTTTGACCGATGTAAACGTTATTACCTACATCCTTGACATATTCATAAATTGCTCAAATTTTTTTGATCTCATTTTGAACGAAAAAATATACAGGGTGCCTATAAACAAATGCGAGAGACTTTGGGAGATGATTGCTCGATGAAAATAAGCAGCGGTAGTTCATATGAATTTTTTCGAAATCGACCCCCTTCCAAGAAATAGCCTTTAGAAGACGATGACGAGTTGACAGTTTTAATTTTTTTTACGTCTTCAACACTGAGTCATAAAACTATACATAATATGAAGCACTAACACAAATAGGGGTTGAAAATAACAACCCCATATGGTTTTCGTTCCAAAAATTGAGAAAAGAATCATGAAAAATCTTCTTTTTTTTCTGTCAAAACCAATTCTGAGTATAAACAATATTATCTTAGAATATTCATTCTATGGAACATACGATGAAATGGATAAAGCTGCCGTATCGAAATTTTGCAAGAAACTTTTTTCTCGAGAATTGGATGAGAAACCATAAGAGAATTTTATTTTTCTAATATCTTTCCCACGGAAACAATTTTAGAAGGAAAATCATAAGGGGTGGATACTTTCAACCCCTACAAACTACATTTAGTTTACAGGGGGATGAATTTAGATCAAAAACAAACAGTTTTCTGCATTCAATGCCAGAAAACTCATGGGGGTCGATTCTTGAGATATATAGTGTTCGCGAATCGACAAATGTCAACCAACTTAGCAGGGAAGTTGGTCGATAATTGTCGAATCGCGCACACGACATTATTCAAGAATCACCCCCCTGGTAGACTTCGAGGTGATGAGGTAGCCAAAATTGGGCAGCGGTCCAAAATAAGGCGACTTTCAGTATATTTCCTTTTTGGAGTTATAAATTTGTATTTCAGGGATCATCAAACCAAATCGTCAGAATACCATTCAATCTGTTGCGAAAATGGCCTAATACGCTTCTGTCGCGATCAGATCATATCGGCAAACACACCAACTAATATTCAACATAATATATCCACAGCATCAATATGATTGTCAACAACGCACCGACCTGGCACAATAGTGCAGTGTTGCCAATCGGCGGATTTTATCCGAATTGCGGATTTTTCTGGCTCTCGCGGATTTTTTTCGGATTTAAAAATATTTCGGATATTTTTGGGTTTTTTCTATTTTGAACATGTTCAAAGGATTTTTCAAGAAATTAGATACTTCAAATCAATTATTGAGGTTTCGGCCACTAGATGATCGATGATTTCGTAAATAATTGTACGAATTGCAAATTTTCTTGAGTATCACAAAAATGTATAATATATGACTTCAAATTAAAAACAATACAAGCGAAATTGATGGTAATCTTTAAAATGGTAATTTTTTATGTAATAAAATAAAAGAAACGTTTTCGATATTCAAGACCTGGTACAAAATCTAGCTTGTTGGAATTCAACCAATTTTTAGCCAAACCTCTCGTAGTGGAGTTCAGGTTTCTTATTTCTCTGTTCATTTCAAGAGAGTAACATTAAAAAATTAGTAAGACAAGCAAATACTAAGCATTAATCGCAGCTCTAAAAATCTAATGAAGATTGATCATCATTGAAAATAATTGAATAAGTAATTGAAATAGAATAATGAACGGTTTTCCAATAAAAGGTGTTATTTTGAACAGCCCGCTATTTCGGAAGGTGTCACGTTGCTGGAAAAATTCGAGCTTTTAGAACAAGTTAGTAATGTGCAGAATAAAACCCGTTTACGTCGCTCAAGAAAAGCCAGGAATTTTGCTGCTGTAGACGAAAGTGTTGAAGAAAACCCAGGTTTGTCCATTCCTCGTCGTTCTTTGGAATTAGGCATTCCACAGACGTCATAACACCTTGTTTTGCATAAAGAATTGGGTCTTAAGGCTTAAAAAGTTCAGTTCAGTTAATAAGAACTCAAGCCAGCCGATCATCAACAACGTCTTAACTTTGCTGATTGGGTCGTTGAAAGAGAAGGTCTAGGCCAATAGCTCATCGTCGATTCAAGACCTCAAAGATGGAATTCGTGAGGCTATCAAGGACACTATGCGATTTGGTTATGGAAAATTTCATTAAAAGGATATGGTCCTGTAAGCGTAGTCGTGGTGGTCATTTGCCTGATGTTATTTTCCACTATTAACGGCATAGCTTCTTCTTTATAGAGAAATGAAGAGCCGATCATTTATATTAAAAATTACATTTTATTTTGAATATCAAAATAACACCCCTTATTTGAAAACCCTTTAGAAACGTGTGTATCTCGTTTTCTGAAATATTTCATTGTTCGATGAACGAGTGGAGTTTTTTCGGATTAAATTACGGAAGCATCGGATTTTTTGTCATATATTTGGGATATGGAATTGTCATTGGCAACAGTGCAATAGTGGAAATTGGTTGCGGTCGAAGAAAGTCGGAGCAATTCGTGTGAACTCGTACTGTGTTCAATTACTTACTACACCTAATTATCGGCCGAACAGCAAACGTACGTTTATAATCTGCCAGAGTTTCGATCTCGAAATCTCGAAACCGACCGAGTGCCGTCACAACGTTGCATCTTCCTCTAAAACAAATGGTAGCAGGTTCGATTGGCGGCATATTCATATCTATCTGTCTTTGTCCTCGTACACTTCTCTCGGTTTGCGTAAACTGGTTATCATTGAAACAGGCGGTAATCATGCGTTAAAACGTTTAACTCTGCGAAGCCCAATAGCGTAAATGTCATTTTGCTGTGCGTTTACTCCGCATTCCTTTAGTTGTCGCGTTCTGGTCTGGATTTGGTTATAACAATCATCATGTTGTTTTTTGAACATAGTATATATATTTATTCGGTGTAGGACATCCCAGGATGTTGTCCGATACCAAGTTGCCATTGTCTACATCATAAAGTCTCCCTTCATTCATTAACTTTTCAATTCCACTAATCCATGTCGTTTTTGATCTTCCTCTTTCCCTGTTTTCCAGTGGTATCCATCTCATCACTTTCTTTGGTTATCTATTCTCTGCCATTCTTTGCATTTGTCCATACCATACCAGCTGCTTCCTTTCTATATATTCCGTGACTATCTCATTTATTTTCTTATTCTCCCTTATCATCAAATTGGGTACCCTCTCTCTTTATGCTCTTTTTATTGCATCCATTTCTGTGGCCTATATCCTCTTCCTCAATTGTTCTTTCAACCTTCATGCACATGAACATAATAGCATCGCTAAATACATTAGGGGTTTGAAAAAATTTGGATCATACGAAAATCCAAAACAGAGTTGTTTCAGTTTGAAAACGAATTCACTGCGACCTCTAGGTCTATTTTCCGACTCGTACGCCGTCAGGAGAAGAAGCTCCTAACTGACATCGTCATGCCACCGAAAACCAGCAGTACAGCCGCTAAGAAGGCGGGTAAAGCCCAAAGGAACATATCGAAGACCGATAAGAAGAAGAAACGCAAAAGGAAGGAAAGCTACGCAATCTACATCTACAAATTTCTGAAGCAGGTCCATATTGACACCGGTATCTCTTCGATGGCGATGAGCATCATGAGCAGGTTCGTGAAAGACATCTTCGAACGTATCGCAGCCGAGGCTGTCAGATTGGTCCACTACAACAAACTCCCTTATAAAGCTCTTCTGACCACATCCTTTAAAGCTCGCCTTTCAGAAATCTGATGAAATCCAATATCTGTGAAGGCTTCAATGAGGCTAGTTCCTCACTCCTATAAGTTTCTCGCCCAAGGCATTCTCTCCTTGGGCTCGCAATGGCAAAGAATTCCTGACGAGGTGAATGGGGGTTTCTTCCTCATCCCCACAGAGCCTACACTGGTCAGTGTCCGATAACCCCATCCTCAACAGGTGCTTGAGGCGGCACTGTCCTGTGAAAAAGCCAGTGAGAGGAGGTGTAATTGTTTCTTACCAAGATCCAAATATCTTTTGGATCTTGATGTTTCCGAAGGAACTTAGTGGAGTGCTCCATCCCTGGGAGATTCCGCCAAAGTTTTTCCCTCTCGGATTTCTCCTTCTCCAGAATCTCTTTTGATAGGTGAATTTACCTTTTTAAGCTCAAATAAAGGGAGGAGCAGCAATGTTTTTGATTTAACTCTTTTTCTTCACTCGAGCTTCCGAGAAATATATTTTCTCTTCGTCAGAAACTAAATAGAAAATACAGGAAAATAAATGAAACATAATGGAAACATATAATTTATAAAAAGATTGCAAACTCACGAAATTGAGAATAAATACTAGTTTTTCTTGAAAAACATCAATAAGTTAGTTAGAGGAATATCACGAAAAACGAACAACAAATACTCATTCTCAATTTCGTAGGTTTACAATCTTTATATAAGTTATATGTTTCCATTAATTTATATTGCATTTCTCCTTGCGAAGAGAAAATATTTTCTTGAAAGCTCGAGTAAAAAAAAAGTATAATTAAAAACATTGCTGCGACTCCCATCACTAAAACTTAAATAGTAACAATTCAGCAAATAATTAAGGATACATTGGTACATTTACCTATACCACTGAAGGGTTCTGGGCCAATAAGTGACATTTCTGCGCCCTCTTTGGAAAGTGTATTAGCCTCTTCGTTTAATTTGATTCAGGGTTGTTAAGTTGCTGATATTGAGAAAAGCACTGGAGCAAAAGCTTTTGACTGCTTGTTAATATTTAAGAGTGAAAACTCAGAGTATCCAAAAAGTAGTGGTCGTATTATACTCGTATTGTGAAGCCCTACCAACATCCGAAGAATTTCCCCAGAGAAGAACATTATCCGACAAATGGCTGTTGACTAAATTATAATAGTGATTTTTGAGAGTTTCTGGAGGAAGGAAAACTCTTACCCTACTTATATTGCAAAATGAGAACTATTAGCCTGCTACACAATGAATCGATATGAGTGGACCACCTCAATCTACTATCCCAGTAGATGCCAAGAAATTATGCACTCTCTTTAGAAATTATGTATTCACTCAAATGGTGTATTGTGAGCTTCAGATTACTTTGACATAGCGCCTCATTTTCAATTGACCTCAGAGTTTTGAAAGTGTGTGCCAGAGTAATCTGCAATTGAAGGTTTCAAAACAACTTTTTTTGTGGATTTATCTTCAACCGAGCAATTATTTATCGATTGAAATATAATCTGGGAGGATTCTGCATTTCTAGAAAACTTTTTAGCTCCTGACAAATTAGTGCAAAGATTCACGCAGGAGCATTTCATCTTAATTAATTTTTTTTAAATAATTTCTGTTTCAGAGACTATAAGTGAGAACCTAAAAAGTTTTCTAGAAACAAACAATTATTGTCTTGTTATTCAATCATCTAAATTCCCTTTCAGCGCTAATCTGTCAATTGAAGTTTTTAACTGCTTCAACAAATCATTCAATTATACCAGCAGTAAAATTAAACAACAAATCAACCTCAGGTACAAACTTAATTACCTAATTGCGTTTTCTCAACGAGAAGCGCAAAGTTCAAAATTTGGTTTCGAATTGTGGCTGAAATAAAATGCATGCTCTGTGATCCTTGGTGACGTTGCGGTCTCAAGGTCAACCATGAATATAATAATAAAATTTGTTATTTGTCATTGTTATTTCGCACGTTTTATATTAATGCAGATTTCCTTCGTTTTATTCGGAATTATGTAATGATTGTGATGAAACAACTACCGACAATTATTAGCATAGATGGGCTACATAATGATGTAGACATTGGTTCGTAAAGTAGGGTATCAGAAGTATTTGCGAAAGTTTACGACTTTTTTCAATAAGATCTTCTCTGTTATGTTAAGAGTTTTACGAAATATATGTCACTTAATAATGAGTTTTCCAGTTGTGTTCAAGATTCAATATATAGCGCGTTTCTGCACTGCGATGTTATGGTCTTTTGTGCCCCCATATATGATACTAGTCCTACACCTCGCCTTCTAGTTCCATAGTCTTTATGAATCTAAGAAGCTGGAGTGGTTTCAGTGTTCATCATTTTGCTATGGAATAATGTGTGAATGTTTTCCCTACCGATGTTTTCTGGATAGTATTTCTGATGTTCAAAATTATTCAATGTATAAATTTATTATGTTTTCGCTGTGAAAACATCTAAGATTCTCACTTATCCCCTTTTCCTTCATTCACTATGTTCTTGCAAGTCTCTAAGATTCCAGAATGAAAACTCTATTTTCTAAATCCCGATGAAAAAAATTAAGAAAATCCCTGGGCAGGAGCTTTTGAGCGCTCATTCTTTGGTGGAGCAATAAGACTATTACCTCAAAATTTCATATGGGATTTGAGGTTGATACCAAATATATAAATGCTCAATCTCAGCACAATCAGAAATATATTCTGAAAATATTTCAAAAAATGAAATGTATAAAAAATAAATAATTACAAAAATTAATTCCGCTGGTTCTGATGATTCGATCCTCTGGAATTTTTTCATGAACGTTCAGTATAGCAGTCTTGATTCACAAAATAAATTTAATTTGAATCGGTTATCCTGTTATGGAAATATAGGGGTTCTTCTTTTCAATATTCCAATTGAATTTTCTATGGTTCTGTTGACCCTATAGCCAACAAAATTTTGCATAAAGATTCAGTATAACAGTCTTCATTCACACAAAAAAATTCACTCGAATCGGATAGCGTGTTATGAAAATATAGAGATTCTTGTTTTATATTTCAATGATTTTTTTATAGTTCTGCTGTGGCCACAAAATTCTGCATGAACATTCAGTGTATCAATCTTGTTTATAGAATAAATTTTATTCGAATCGGATATTTTTTTATGGAAATCTGGAGTTTTTCCTTTCAATATCTCAATAGATTTTTCTATGGTTCTGTTCACACTATTGCCATATATTTTGCATAAAGCCTATTATGACCATCTTGCATATGGCCGTTAGATTTCATTTCGATGAGTTTCGTTTTGTCTGAGATATTGAGGAACAAAAATTCTGAATGGCCATATTTTATGGAACACCCTGTACGATTTGATTGGTGAGTGAACTTAACGGAACCATTTGGGAACTGAACTTACCCTGGAAATGTCAAGTCTCTAGGACAATCCCTTCGAAAGTTATTGTGCTAACTGACGGTCGGACGGCCCCACAGACAGAATTGAATTTGACCATGAATTCGTCATCAGGAAGTCTAAACCTATCGGTTGAGACCATTTTCGGCTCAAAATTCGGAAATTACAGACATTTGATCAAAACGTTTAAGTAGAATGAGCGCTCAAACATTAACACCATTAGTGTGTGATAATAGCAGGTATTAATAATAGTTATTTAATCATCTAGTTTATCAACAGCTAGATTAATAAACGAGTTAGTTTTTTCGTCGACCGCACTATGAATTGAGCATAAATTCTAGATCGAAATACATTCTTATTTCACACAAGGTATACTTTTGATGTTCCAGTAGATTTGTTCGTATTGCTTCTTTACTACATACTACATAGTAGGAATTCAGTAATAAAATGAGAAATTATTGATGAATTTCGTATATGTTAAATTTATTTTGAGGTCGACGGAAAAGTTGTTTCGTTCTCTATTGTTATACGTCGTTCATACACAGAGTTGACAAATCGTTACTGAAATATCAAATATAACGACCTACAATTTCATACTCAATTCAACAACAGGTACCTCATTTCACAAACAAATATCTTCCTCATTTCTCAATTTTTTTCATACACGTTACTATAGTCCCTGACTTGGATACCCTACAAAGTTTCGTTTACGAAATGAATTGAACTTCACCTCATTTCGATTTCGCTAATATCTGCGAATGCTTACGGAATCGTTACGATTGTTTATTAACAATTATATAACCTTGAGTACAATGTGACAGGAAGTACAATCTTGTCGAAAAACACACGTAAACGTTTAATCTGATACGATTGAGGAAAGTATGTTAAAAAATCGTATCATCCAGAGCGTTCTACAACGCAAAATAAGTTTTTTAGTTGAATTCTAGCATAATTTACAGTATCACAAGGTTTCTCGTATTTAGGTGAACAGCACGATATAAACTCCTTCAGATATCTGTTATTTTGGAGTTTTTTGGTCTGAAGCGTCCTAATTTGACCAAATGATGAAAAGCCCTATTATTTGTGTTGATTTTTTCATTCTTCAACATTGAAACAATAACATCCGAGAAAAAAAGCTGGACAATAGGTACTTCTATATACAGTGGAACTTCCCTATAACGAAAGCGCTAAATCCGCAAAAATATTCGTTAAAAAAAAATTTCGTTATACAGAAATTTATTTCTACAGTCGGCAATGTCGCGGTCGACTTCACTGATAAAATTTAAGTTTATCGTTCAAACTTAAGCACCTCCTTTTAGACATTTTCGTACAATTTTCACACTAGCGCAATGGTTAGATTGAAATCAAACATCCAGTATTTAAAACTGTTTCAGAAGGATCTCTCTGCCCGCCGTAATGATTTTGTTTAATGCTGGATTCACAATAGACGTAACCATAAAACTCCCTTAACGTAAACGAAAAACGCAAAGTTGAAACAATGCAAATCATATGGAACTGTTCACAATAGGCTCTGTAATTTTTACGTTTACGTTGAGCTTATGGTAGTCCGTAATTCTAAACGTTAATTATAGAAATTTGTTCACATTCTGTGATTTGTAGGTCTAACTCACCAACGTCGTTTTTTCTCTTTTTAGAATTTTGCTCTTCAATTCCTTTTTTTTTTCAAACATCGTCTCAATAAAAACAGACTTAATACTTCATACATTTTTAATTAATGACAACACTTCACAGTAATCAATTGTCAAAAAATTCATAGAACACTTATTATAAAGGTATAAAGGCCCAAAGTCCATTCTGAACACATTTACGTTTACGGACAAAGTACGTTTACGTGTTCGTTATGGTTACGTCCATTGTGAATCAGCACTAAAGTCAGGAATTATTACGTGAGTCTGGAAAAAACCAACCTTATACCTTCTTACCAATACCCATTTAAAGAGTGATGTTCTTTGAATATTTCGTTATAGAGAGAATTTACTTCGTTTTAGGGGGTTTTTTCAAAATGGAATTTGGATTCAAGGCGCAATGTCTTGTACGAAATTCGTTATACAGACTATCGTTATTGGGAAGTTCCACTGTATATATTCATTTAAAATGAAGAGCTAACATAATACAATACCTACATAAAACAAAAACCTATAACTGAGGTTAGTGCAAAACGGGGTACCATTCTATTCTGGCTTATGATACTAGAGCTCAGAGAAAACCCCATCATAAAAAACCCGCCGTTCCAACAAAAATAACACTTAAAAACTATTCGAATATTAAAGGATTTCTTCTCTATTCAGTCCAACCGATAACCCTCTCCAAGATGCCTTCAGAATTCTGAATCTCAAACAAAAAAATCTTAGTTGAAAAAAGGAACAGAAAGAAAAAATGATTGAAACTCTATTAAATAGATTTAAAATTATTAACCCAATTCAAAAACGATTCTGTAACTTCATGTATAGCCCTTAAGCCATCTCGAATTTTAATATTGGGCAATTATTCATCAGATGTTCTATAGTCTCCTCTGCTTCTCCGCATTCGCACCTAGGACACTCAACTGAATTCCACAATACCTAAAGTAATAAAGTATTCCAGATTAAGATTTAAACAAGAATGTGAAATTCCTGAATCAGTTGAAGGGGACCAATAGTTCTCAGAATATTTCAATCTGAACAAGCTGATTTGAAATCAGTTTTTTCATTTATGATTATGTTCCTTCTGTTGCAGCTTTGAATACTTTCTACATATTTCACAAATTTCAGGGCGTTTGGTACCTCAAAATGTTGTAAGGACTCAAAAATGCGCTCAAGAATGGCCTGAAGTTAACAAGCCATTAGACCCCAAAAATAAAAAAAATATGTTAATACGACACTCACAGCTTGTTTTATTTCATTTCAAAATCGACCATTCATTATTGAGAAATCCTCTATATTATTGTAAACGTGTCAGTCATGCGGTTACAGCCAATTGGTTTAAGGGGGTAATTCCAAAAAATGAAACTTAAATTGTTAAATAAAAATTTTCATCTCAAGAATAAAAATAGATGGCTGATCGAAAAATTCTTAGGGAGTAATTACACCCGATTATCCCTGTGGGTCACCAATGGTTTTCAACATCTTCTAGAAGGAAAAGAAGTACTTCAGTGTGGTAATTTTTTTTCTATTTATCAAACTTAGTGTACTCAACCTATTTGTTGATCTTCTAGATTATTTCTTTCACGCAATTTTACCTACACAAGTAAAACTTCTTGGAACTATTATTAACTCATTGAACTCCCAGCACTCTCATTGGCCTGAACTGAACCAGCCCTTTGTGACTAAGAAGTACGAAATTCTGTAATATTTATCAACAAATAAGTACTGCTACCGGGTGTTGATTTGAGCATAATTTCTTCTGGCGTTGCTGGTAATGTGCTGTGTATTATTTCACTTTATTCACAAAACGTCTTTTGATTCTCCAAGTGGTGGTGTTTTGATTTGCGCATAATTTCTTCTAGAGCGGCTGGTTATGCTGTGTATTGTTTCACATTATTCGCAAAACGTCTGATTCTTCAAGTGGTCGTGTTGATATTCAAGTTCAATAATGCGAATACTTAAGAGGTAAGAAAGTTATTTTGTTAAGATAATACGAAGGCACTAATTAAATAATTTTTTATAGTTATATAATTAATACTTTTTATTCATATTATATATTATTTATAGTTGAATAATCATTTGTCCGCATTTATCACTTTTATATTTTCAGTTGATAAGGATACAGAAAAAATATAAAACTTAAATAGTTAAAAGAAAAAATGTTCATTTCAAGAATGAAAATAGATGGCTGATCGAAAATTTTTTAGGGGGGTAATAACCTCAATTACTCCCTGCAGAACCGGCTACTATTTCTTTAATTGATGGCATTTATTGCAGTATGTAGTTAAATGTGTATACAATATATAAGATTCAATTTATAATTCAGTAGATTCTCTTTTTTTCGTAGATTAGTGGTAATAAACAACAAGTATGTGACATTATGCATTATTAGTGTTATAATGAAGTTAAAAGAGTTCCGTACTTTGAAAAACTCTAAAATGTTGCTTGTTTTAAAATTTTCTGAATATCTTATCATCATATTTTTGCATGAAAAAAAACAAAAAAGCACTGAATGGAAGTCGGAAGCTTTTGTGCGCTCATTCATATTGTGTGAATACCTACGTTAACGGACCAAATCTCTAGAATAGAGTCATAATGAGTTAAACTTTCATTTTTCGAATATCTCGAAAACTAAAGATCCAATCGTATGAACATTTTATGTTTAGCTGTTCAATAGCAATACCACGAACCGAATAAAATAGACTGATAATTTTACTGAATTACAATAGGTGCAATAAAACAGACACCAATTTCAACTTGACCATATTAAAAAAAGATATTGAAAAAAAGTACAAAAGTTTTCTGATATATTTTTTCTTTAAATAAATCGCCACGAAATGTACTTTTATACATAAAATAACCAGCCTCATAAATTTGATAAAAATTATAGAAATGTTGTTCTCAAGTGGAAAAGTTACGTATTTTGGATCATGATCTAAATTTTCAAATTTAAATTAAAAATGTAAACAGTCTACTTCATGGTTTCTCAGTAGGCTTAAAAACTGCGCTCAACACTCAGCTATCAGAATCAATAATAAAAAATTTTACTCAACAGTCTACTTTTGCTAGAATTATCCTTCAGAGAGGTGGAAATAATCAAAGAACTAGACGTTTACTCAAAAATTATTTTTTCCATTTTGAGATTTTTCTGATGATTATGTTATGATAGAAAATGCTGAAAATTTGCTTCAGAAGAAAAGTTTTGGATAAGAAAAAGGTATGGCAATAAATCACACATCATGTAGATAAAAAAATTTGTCAATAAAAATTACAATAAAATAAATAAATGAATGAATAAATTTTGCGGAGGTGTATTGAAGCTGAAGGTGGCCTTTCTGAAAACCTATTGTAAATTTTATAAATAAATTTCTTTTTATCTACATGATGTGTGATTTATTGCCATACCTTTTTTTTCCTATCTAAAACGTTGCTTCTAATGCTAATTTTCATTAATTTTCAACATTTTATATCATGGCTTGATCAGAAAAATCTAAAATGGCAAAAATAATTCTTGAGTAGTCTAGAAGTAGTAGACTTTGAAGGCTAATTCTAGTCTAGACTATTGAGTACAATTTTTATTAATGATTCTGAAAGCTGAGTGTTGAGCGCAGTTGAGCGAAAATTCTCAAAAGTTTATAAAAAAATTCATAACTCGGAAACCGTGAAAAATCGCATAACATACATGGGGGTGATTCGAATACCCCATGAGACGAGGGACCTGTTTTTTTCTTTTGGACGTCAATCGTCCGGCCACCCTGTATATAAAACGTCTGCCTCAATATCTCTTGAAAAAATTCCCGGTATTGTATCGGTAGTTGAAGCGAAACCAGATTTTTCTTATCTCACTTCCCGAAATAATACAGTATCGAAGGAAGTACCACCTGTACATGTTTCTGATTAT
>CM024240.1:43318095-43350727 GCA_013421045.1 Propylea japonica
ATCATCAGAATTAGATCCATTCTATTATACCAACAGCTTAGTCCCAGAACCCATCCAGGATTAACCCGTTTATCCTGACAGGATCACAGAAAAATTACAATTCCGAAAAATATGTTTTCCCATTAGCGTGAAAATATTGTGTGAAAATTTTCACACAATATTTTCATTCCTGCCTTGCTTTCCGCTTTTCTTTGTATTCCTGGCAATACGAACCTCGGATCACGTACCATTCAGCATTAAATTTTAATCCTGAGGGGAAGAGTCGCCGAATTTTCAACTCAGAGTGACCCAAAGGGTTCAGTATTTTTTTGAATGGAGACACTTGGGCGTGAAAAATTATTCCGAACTGGAGATGAGCTTGTATCTGTAAAATGGTGCGAATTTAACACAGATTGTGGGGATAATACAATTCCGTTAGCCTATATATCATGTCAAAAGAGACATTTTTCGGTGGAATTATACGATTGTTTGGTTTTATCCGCAGCTAGTCGGAATGTGAACGTATAATTTTACAGGGCCGTATCTAGGTACTACTGCGCCTGTGGCAAGATTCTCTTCAGCGCCCCCAAATTGGCGTAGATTTTTTAAATTAATTGTGTTGAAAAATCTACCACAATTTGGATGCCCGATTATTTCAGATGTTCCCCTCAGAGCACCATTATGTTTTATACAGTGTAAAATAGCATCAATGATCACTTCAATATATGTCTCCATCTATTTTTTTCGTTTCTCATTATTTTCATCAGCTCATCATCAATGAAAGCACCAATTTTCAATCTTTTTTTCAAAAGCTTTCAACTTTATATTATTATCTCTATGACTGGTGGAATTTTCGTGAAGAGGTAACAAAGGATTCAAATGTTTCCAATCCTTGAACCAGTAGTCCAAATGTTATTCGTATCATTGAAAAGTTTATATGAAAAACATAAAAGCGAGTCTAAATCTTTGCAATAGATGAGCCAATTTCTGAAAAATTTTTCTCCATTTTTTTGTGTTTGTGAATCAATGTTTTTCAAATCGCCTGTTGTTCATCAAAGGGTAATAGTCAATGTCATCGCAACAATTGGACCATGCTCGGCATACATCTCAATCGTATTTTCATTTACTGTCGTTGTTGGATTGTTAAAAACAATCTTAAAAACTGTTCGCAGTTCATGATTTTGTTGAACATTTTTTTCATTATCTAGGTTTTGACTAGATGTAATTTATATTTTTTCTTCACTCGTCTTCACTATCTGGAGAACTAGATACAGAATGAGAAGGACTGCCAGTTGTGGATACTTTGATAGTACCTACACGGTTTTCGTGGTTTTGGCGGCATGTCTGCAAAGGAACAATCGTAAACTGAGCATACAAATACTTAGTATTTTTTTAACCCTTTGAAGCATCTTCTATTTTTATCTTCTTTATGAAACCAACCTGCGCGAAAAATTAAAAATACATGGTCACTGTCGGAAACCACAATGCTTCAAAGGTACGCCTATGATTCTGCAACATTGGAGAGATGATATCTGGTAAATTTGTTTTTTTGAGAAATTAGTTAGTGAAACTACAATTTCTGAATGCATTAATAATTTAATACTCAATTAACAACCAACACTTTATATCAACTTTTTGTTTCAATTAAATTGGTTTCAGATTTCTAACTATTCCTCAGAAAGACTCATAAAACAAAAAACTAAAATAAATTTTTCCGAAAAAATTTTGAAATATCGTCTATGCTATCACTCCTCACTTCTGCAGAAACCTAAGCTTAATACTTCAATACAGCAATAAATAAGTTTTGATAAATGCTTCGATTTCGTTTAACTCTGCAGTTACACTTGTTCTCTTCACTCTATTCTTTGTTCACCTCAGAGGCGCCCATCCACTGTTCCAGTCTTAGAGAGCCCTTTTCGGCTTGTCAGCGGACACATCTATGTACACGCGGTCGGTTTTCACATCCAACCTGGAGGAGTCGCGACATCACTCCTTACACGCCCTGTAATTTTATTTGGATGTTTTGAATGGAAACGCAACTCAATAAAGGATTCGTGCGTTCAGATATAGGAGTTGCGCCTTTTGTGTGCTTGTTTACTTCCATGTGTATCAACTTCTTTGTTGTGGAATGAATTTGAGTTATCTGCTACCATGAAAAGGTAATGGTACTAGATTATCCCATAAATTTCTGTTCGAAGATATACAAATAGGTAGATAATTTTCTTAACAAAACTTAATTATTGGATGTATTGTCCCTCAGAAATCCTTTCAATATTCGAATCCTAGTCACGAGGGTGTCAAAAATCTTGTCCGGTATCTGATTAAAAAATGTAAGAAAAGCCCTGAGCAGGTGCTTTTGAGGCCTCCTCAAAATTTCCTATGAGACTTTCGATTCATGCTGAGTGAATGAATGCAAATCAAGCATATCGGAATTATATTCTGGAAAATCATCAAAAATGGAATATGTAAAAAGCAATAATTATATAAATTCATAGTTCTGATGATGCGATTTTTTGAGATATTTACACGAATATTCAGATATCAATCTTCATTCACAAAATGAAATCACTCGAATCGGATATTTTGTTATGGAATTATGAAAATTCATATTTTCGATATTCCACTTGAATTTTATATGATATTGATATGAGTGGTCATAAAATTCTGCATGAAGCATCTTGCATGTGACTGCAAATTTTCATTCAGAATGGTTTTGTTTTGTCTGAGAAATTGAGGAGCCAAATATTTGAATGACCATGTCTTATGGAAGTGCTGTACGATTTGGCTGGTTAACGAACTCAATCAAGCCATTTGAGAACTGAACTTACCCTGAAAAATTTCAAGTCTCTAGGACAATTCATTCGAAAGTTATTGTGCTAACGGCCGGACGGACGGCCCCATGGCCAGAATTGAATTTGACTATGAATTCGTCATCAGGGAGTAGAATCCTATCGTTTGAGATCCTTTTCGGCTCAAAATTTGAAAAAAACAGACATGGCGGCGGAACGATATGGCACTCGTTTGAGGAGCGCTCAAAAACGGCCGCCCCACACGAAAAACGGGAAAAAGCTTTTTTCCTATAAGAACAAAGAATTGAAAAAAATTATTAGTTCAAAATAATCTCAGTTGCGTACTACTTTTTTAGTCAGTTCATGATTAAAAATTTTTTTAACACAATGTATCTCGAAAACGAAACGATTGTGACCCATGTTTATGGGACACCCTGTTTAGTCTTTCATATTTTTTTGCGTAATTATCACAACTCAATTTATCATCAGAAACC
This sequence comes from Propylea japonica, assembly GCA_013421045.1. Taxonomy (NCBI): domain Eukaryota; kingdom Metazoa; phylum Arthropoda; class Insecta; order Coleoptera; family Coccinellidae; genus Propylea; species Propylea japonica. Next base: position 43,321,358 of record CM024240.1, read on the forward strand.
ATTTAAATTAAATAAAATACAGTGATATTTTTCACCGACCGAAAGTACCTTAACAGTACGGAATCGAAAGCTTAGCTTCAAAAATAAATTGTTCGATGTTGAAAACTCAAGAATCAACCTTTGTTCTCATTATAGAACAACAAACTTCGTTCAGTTGGAAAGATGCGAAGGACCGAGGAACCTCCAACTTATGTATTCCAAAGATGCAAAGTTATGAGTTCCTATTTAGTGAACTTCCTTCCAATTCATAATCCTCTTAGTTGAGAACTAACACAGAAACGACCGACAGCATGCGTGTTCAGAATTGGAGGCTTGGGGGAACGAACCGCCAGAACAATTACGCAGATCAAATAAATGATTTCGTGGGTGGAATTTCGTATATAATCGCACTTTTGTCGTCGAAATGCCGACCATTTTAACAAAATGAAGTCAAGAATGATCCAATTGTTCTCGGAAATTCAACTTCAACTTGCTAATGATGGCTTTGTTTTGAATACAGGATTAATGGATTTTTGGTAGTGTGTTCTGTGAAGCAGAAGAGATTATCATGGAAATTATATATTTATATATACACAGTGTGTTTCATCATGAACTGGACAAACATATACAGGGTTTTCCTTTTAAGTTGGCCTATTAGACGTTTTAGGAGAACTAGTGAATATTCGTTCTGAAATTTTTGGTGCAGCCCTGAGGGTGAAGGAACTCTTCGCCTAAAATATTTTCAAGTCGACAGTGTTGCCACGTCTATTCAAACGCATATCTACTTTCTTATTACAAATGGAACTACCTATATTTTCATTTATGTATCGATTCCAATACCAAATTTGCTGTATAACCCACTAAAAAAAATTCTCTGCTATGCACTGTTGCCAAGTTATTCACAAATTCCTGAAACTTTTGACATTTGCATTGCCAGTTTGGAAATGCAATATCTCGATTATTTTTTATGCGATTGCGAACGGAACCAAAACTCAGCAGACTCATAGTAAAGACTCCATGCATTCATGTGGATATAAGGTATTTTGATACATCGTAAGGTTTTTTCGAAGATATTGCTCCAAAAATGTGAAACTCAAAATTGAAATATTCCGAGATTTTCAAATTACAACCCCATATTTATTTTACAGCATTCGATTCGAAAATAAAAATGAATGCTAGTCTCCTTTTACACTAACTATTTATTTGGATAGTTTCGAATGAGATGAAAAAATACTGAAATTATTTGTATTTATAGTTCATGATCTATGGTCCTGTTTACGATGAAATAGTTCTATGATTATAGCGTGAATTGTTGAAGTAGATTCTATGGTTCAAATCATAAAAAGTATTTGATGATCATGGATGTCATAGAAAAAAGTTTACCATATTATTCAAACACGATTCGGGTTGTTTCACAATTCACGGGGAATGCCAAAAAATTATTGAAGGACCTGTAGGACCTTTAACAATCGTTATTCAATTTAGCAAAAATGACTTGAAAGAAATTCCTTCACCCTCATGGCTGCACCTAAAATTTCAGAACGAAATATCACTAGTTCTCCTAAAACGTCTAATAGGCCAACTTAAAAGAAAAACCCTGTATATTCGTTTGAAGGACACGGGGAGAATAATTTTTCCTTATACAATATATTATACCGTTTACGAAGCATAAGCGAGATACATGGTGTTAAACGTAATTTTTGAGCAGGATTCTTGAGAGTGTGGTCAGTCATGTAAAACATTTGAAGTAACGGTTTTTCTTCAAAGCTGAGTATTTTTGGGTCCTCTATTCAGAAAAGTTGGCAAACACCGAAAAAATTCACAAAATGGCGGAAAACCTGTTCCAATTTTTTTTCGGTTGTCACATTGAATTTTATTTTCTGAATGAAACAATTTTTTTAGAAGTTCTGTGAAAATTTTTTTTTCGAAAATCGAACACGAATTTTTTGTCTACATCGATAAAAAAATTTCACCCGAAATTAACGAAATATTGTACAATTTTACTTCCTTGATTATCAATCATGATATTGAAAACAGAATTATAAAATATCAAACGGTTTCGTTACTACAGTCGTTCAAATATTTCGTTCAGACCTCTGAAATAATAAAAAAAATATTTTGAGTTCTACAATCAAAATAATTGAACTATTGCTATGTCCAAGCATTCAAGGTGTATTTATAAAAAAAATTTCAGTGAAACTCAGTTGGGACTCGAACCGACGCAGGTAATAAATAGTGAAACGAGACTGTTCTAAGGATATTAATATTCGTTGCTAGGCAACGGTAGTTCGTAGTTCATAGAGTTTGACTGGTATCTGAATTTCACTGAATATAATTTAGCCAGTAGTCAAACTCTATGAACTACGAACTTCCGTTTCCTGGCAACGAATTTTATAATGCTTAGAACCCCGTTTCGCTACACCTACGTCGGTTCGAGTCCCAACTAAGTTTCACTGAATTTTTTTTGATAAATTCATCTAGAATGTTCGGATATACCAATAATTCAATTATTTTGACTCTAGAACTAAAAACAAGTTTCAGAGGTCTGAACGAAACATTTGAATGACTGTCGTAACGAAACCGTTCGATATTTTACAATTCTGTTTTCGTGATTGATAATTAAAGAAGTACAATTGTATAAAATTTCATTCATTTTTATCGCTGTAGACATGTGAAAAAAAATCGTGTTCGATTTTCGAAAAAAAATTTCCATAGAAATTCTGAGAAATTTGGGTTCATTCAGAAAATAAAATTCAGTTTGACAACCGAAACCAAAAATTTGGAACATTTCAGGTTTTCCGTCATTTTGTGAGATTTTTTTCGGTGTTCGTCCATTTTTCTAAATAGAGGACCCAAAAATACTATTATTTGACCAAAAACCGTTTTTTTAAGTGTTATAAAGGGTGTTTTTTATAAGAGGTTGCCGATTTTTTTTTGAATAAAACACATATAAAAATTAAGAAATGGCCAAAAATTTTTTTATTTGAAGATAATTTTTTGACATTTAACACAATTTGTGGCATATGGCCACCACGACTATTTCACAAATGTCATTCTGGAGGTCCAATTTTCGAGCACTTTTTCAAAGCATTTGAGGGCGTATGTCAGCCATGACACGTTGAATATTGGTTTCCAAAGCGTTAATCTATTGAGGTTAATCCACTTTAAAAACCAGTGACTTCACGTATCCCCACAAAAAGAAATAGAGTGGCGTCAAATCGCACGAACGCGGAGGCCAATTCACCGGACCATTTCTCGAATTAATGTTGTCGTTGATTCACGGCGAAACGATGGTCGTGTGGCTTAGTTCTTGCACCAATTGAATTTTGTATGGCACCAACCCAAATCTTTACGTACGAATGTTTCAGGGCGGCATTTTTCGCCAGCTGACTTACTTTTCGTATTTTATCCTTAATTAATTGGTAGGGCTAGAAGCGCCCGAAAATCCTTGCTTCATGCGCCAAATTTACTAGCGCCGGCCCTGAGTGAATGTTAGACCGAAATTTGGTAATTACGTTCTTTATGGTGGTCTCTGACGGACGAACATGTGCACCATAAAATTCACGAAGTGCTCTATAACATTTTTAATTGAATACTCATTTTGAAAATAAAATTTCCACGATTTGCAAACGTTGTTCTGGAGTTACCCCATTCGTAATGATTTGCCAAACAATACTGAGTAGAATGCCACTTTGAGCTGTCAAAACAACTGTCAAAAATAAAACGACATCTATCGGAAAAACAAACCTACTAAAAAACACCCGTTACATAGCTGACCACACTCATTAGGATCTTGCTGAAAAATGACGTTTAACACCCTGTATGTCGCTTATGCTTGGTAAACGGAATATATTGTAAAAATGATTCTCCAGGTATCCTTTACCGGAATATATACAGGTGTTTTCATCATAAACTGGACAACATATATTTTTCGTGTAGAGGACATCGGGAGAATCATTTTGCCTTATACAATATATCCCGTTTTTCGTAGTTCATAGAGTTTGACTACTGGCTAAATTATATTCACTGAAATTAAAATACCAGTCCAGCTCTATGAACTACGAACTACTGTTGCCTGGCAACGAATATTAATATCCTTAGAACAGTTCCATTTCCCTATTTAATAGCTACGTCGTTTCGAGTCCCAACTAAGTTTCACTGATTTTTTCTTATAAACTCATCTAGAATGTTTAAACATGCCAATAATTTAATTATTTTGATTCTAGAACCCAAAACAATTTTATTTTCAATATTTCAGAGGTCTGAACGAAACATTTGAATGACTGTAGTAACGGAAACCGTTCGATATTTCACAATTCTGTTTTCATATTCGTGATTGATAATTCAAGAGTACAATTGTACAAAATTTCCTCCATTCGAGTGAAATTTTTTCATCGCTGTAGACATGTAAAAAAAATTTGTGTTCGATTTTCGAAAAAATTTTTTCACAGAAATTCTAAGAAATTATGTTCATTCAGAAAATAAAAGTCAATTTGACAACCGCAAAAAAAAAATTTGGAACATTGCAGGTCTCCGCCATTTTGTAATTTTTTTTTCGGAGTTCGTCAACTTTTCTGAATAGAGGACCCAAAAATATTGAGATTTGACCAAAAACCATACACCAAGTGTTATACATAACTGACCACACTCATAAGAATCTTTGATCAAAAATACGTTTGACACCCTGTATCTCGCTTATGATGATCGAAAACGGGATATATTGTATAAGGCAAAATGATTCTCCCGATGTCGTCTACACGAAATATATGTTTGTCCGTTTATGATGAAACACCCCTGTATGTTTATGATGAAAGACCCTGTATATGATGTTCTGGAAAGAATGCGACAAATGAAGACATGAATCATATAATAAATCAGATTAAAACTAGAAATGATCTAAACTTTTTCCATTTTCAATTATTAGAGACTTGAAGGAACCAATCGCCAGAACAATTACGCGAAGATCAAATAAATGATTTCGTGGGTAGAATTTCGTATATAATCGCACTTTTGTCGTCGAAATGCTGACCATTTTAACAAAATAAAGTCAAAAATAATCCAATTGTTCTCGGAAAATTCAACTTCAACTTGCTAATGATAGCTATTGTTTCGAATACAGGATTTCTAATGGATTTCTGTGAAAACAGGTGAAGCAGAAAATATTATCTTGAAATTTTTTTATATTTATATAAAGGATATACTGGGAAGAATGCGACCAATGAAGACCATGAATTATATACCAGGTGGCCCACCAGTGAATCGATGGTCATTTTTAGGGTGTAAATGATGATATTTTGAAAATCGTTTTTGATGGTACCTATGTGTAGAGTAATCAAACGCACAATCCAAAATCATTTCCATATATACAGAGTTACACTTTTCTAAATGCGACACTCTGTTTATGACCTCAAAAAAGGAGAGGCAAGCTCAAATTATGATGAGTTTCTTCAGATGACTCTGTACGTTTGTTGCACCATTTACGATATAATTGCGAAAAATACGAAATATTGAATAATTTCAAATAGCAATTCATCAAGGAATCAGTTATGCAACCGATACAGACAATGTTTCTTTAAGTAGACATATTAGCTTGTCCCATAAAAGAAAAAAAATAATTCTCAAACATCTACTACAAATAGCGGTCAAAAACTTTCTTATTTCAAATGACACGCCCGGTATTTCTCCATCTCGTTGAACGAAAAAATTTATTTCGTAACTTTTTTCATAAGTTTTTTCTATAGCTTAACCCTATAGTTTCTCAGCAATTTTCGATTTTCATTCAAAACAAGTAAACCACCATATTTAAGTAGAATTACGTTTATAATGGCACTTTTGTCGTCGAAATGCCGACCATTTTAACAAAATGAAGTTAAGCATAACCCAATTCATCAACTTGCTAATGATAGCTATTATTTCGAATACCGGTTTGATGGATATTTTGTAAAATCGTGTAACGCAAAGAACATAGTCATGGAAATTTATATATACCTACAGGATGTTCTGGGAAGAATGTGATAAACGAAGACCATGAATTATATAATAAATCGTAATCATAATCATAAAGTCAAGAATAACCCAATTGTTTTGAGAAATTCAACTTCAAATTGCTTGTGATAGCTTTTGTTTCGAATACCGGATTAATGGATATTTTGTAAAAACATGTAAAGTAAAGAAGATTATCATGAAAATTCATATGCACAATGGAAAGAATGCGACAAACGAAAACCACGAATTATAAAAAAAATTTAAGAAAAACCCTGAGCAGGAGCTTTTGAGCGCTCATTCTTTGGTAGAGCAATAAGACTATGACCTCAAATTTTAATATGGGATTTGAGATTGACACCAATATATAAATGCAGAATGACTTGGGATGTATATTGGGGGAGCAGTCAAAAAACAACAGTGTACTCTTTTTTCTTTGTAGCTGAGCTTTCGGAATTCTTTATTCTTCATCAGGAGCAGCTAAAAAACAATTTTACACATTAGTTAGCAGGAATACAAATGCTCTTTACAAAACTTACAAGTTGAGGTTGTGTTGTGTTTTAATGTTGTTTTCATTACAAAAAAAAAAAAAAGGAGAAGAATATATCAGGGAGTGAACACTATATATAAACAAATATTGATTAGAAACATGTAATAATAAGTAACTCAGTTGTGTTGAACCATTTTTCTGTCTGTCCCCATATATTTTTGTGTCAGTCTGTCAATTGTCAACAATCAATGTTCTGTGGTCCGTCATCTGTGGTTTTGACGTACGCAGTTGTGACTGATGTCATTTAAAACGCGCCAATCTAACCTTGATATCCTTAACGAACCTGCAATAGAAAAAAGAGAAGAAAAAAAACAAAATTGGATCATTAATTCATATTAGTGTGATTCAGAAATTATCTGTTGGAAGCTAGCCTTTGCTTACCTATATAACGAACCCACCGCATTGTAATGAAAACAACATTTAAAACACAACACAACCTCAACTTGTAAGTTTTGTAAAGAGCATTTGTATTCCTGCTAACTAATGTGTGAAATTGTTTTTTAGCTGCTCCTGATGAAGGAATAAAGAATTCCGAAAGCTCGAGCTACAAAGAAAAAAGAGTACACCTGTTGTTTTTTTGACTGCTCCCCCAATATACATACCCAGTCATTCTTAATTCAGTCGATATTACCTATCAATTAAATGCAGAATCTCAGCACAATCTGAATTATATGTAAAAATAAATATTAAATAAATTAAATTCTATGGTTCTGATGATGCGATCATCTTGAAAATTTGCATGTACCTACATTCAATATATCAGTTACATTTGACTGCCCAGCAGTTGCTTGGTAGGCAGTTCAGTTACTTCTTCGAAATAGCTTCACTCAATTTCACTAGTGAGATTGGATTTTGATTGAGTGAAGATGGTTTCACTGGTCTATTGATGAAATTCGAGAAGCCAAATTTATTCGAAAATTCCGCACTTTCCGTGGGAGCTTACAGTCGTCACATTTGCTCATTAAGCTTCAAGTTCTCAAATAGGAGTTGAGTCGTTTCTTTGAAGGGAATTAGTTGTTAGCCGATTGGTTAAACTGCAAGGCCGTAGCGAGGGGGGTGGGTCCGATGGGGTCCGGACCCCCAAAAATTTTTCAGAAGTACAGGATTAGAACATTTTCCATTAAAATTGTCATTCGGTGGACCCCCCCGAAATTTTTTTCTAGCTACGGCCTTGTAAAACTAAACTGTAGTGATTCCTCACGATAGGATCTGACATTGCAACAACTGCTATATTTTTTTCAGGTGAAATTGATGACGGAACATTTATCCGAACATTAAAACTTTTTTTCAGGTATTTGGACAATTTTTATTTATATTCCTAATTTTCTGTCATAAAACCGACGTTTCGGTCCCACATCGGACTTTTATCAAGGCTGAAATTTTGAAATGAGTCTCTACATAAAGCAAACGTTATTATACACCTACTTCAATTATTACACAGGACAAGATCAAAATGTAGCAATCGAACATAAACGATCACACAATAAATTCTTTCCGATCGAAATAAAAGGTGATTTCAAATGTTACGAAATTGATCATTAGGGACCCATTTTAGTGCTCCATTTTTTGGCTATTTTAATGTGCAATCCTCATGGCAACCATTCACAAAGTATTCAGAAGCACTACGAGAAATGTCAAAACTCTACTGGGACATAGATACATAGAAATTTCATTATGACAAATGTATGTCTTGTGCAGAATGAAAATGTATTTCAATCAAAAATTCATACACAATTCATATTGAGATCGTCGAAAAGATCTTGTAATCAACTCGGTTAATATTGACCATTAGTCGCTGTCTTCAATAACCTTGTTGATTATTAACTCTTTCTCCTCTCACAATTACAATTTTTTTTTTCAAGGAGTCTCAGAATAACCGTTAACTTATCTTATTTGTTTATCGTAGGTAATATCTAGATTATTCCAGAAAGAAAAACAGAACCCAAACATATTTACATAAAATATAATTCTTTTTCTTCGCTTATAAAACAATGATATTGATATTCAGTGTTTTTTACTTTTTTGAAGGTATTAATGAATTGTTATAGATTGTACTAGGTCGATTAACGTCTTCCCTATAATTTATTGCCTCGTTTATTGTTATGTGTATCATTTCGCTCATATTTCGTCGATAGTTGTTATTTTCATGGTCTAGTTTTATAGTTCCTTTAAAATTAAATGTATGTCCTTTTTTTTGTGTATGTGAAGTGAGCGCTGTTTTTTCCCAATTTCTGATGTCGTTGCAGTCAGTTTTGTGTTGTCTAACCCTGTCTGTCGATAACCAATGTTATACCATACGTTGAACAGTATTATATGAAAATATTAAACAAATTGCAAATGTGAAAACAGCAGTAAAAACTCACAATATTATCAAGACCTATTCTACCTGAAGAAAAACCAAATAATGCAAATCGACTTAACACAAAAGGCATATAGGAAGTACTTTGTGATTTTGGTGGATGTTGTTCAAAGAAGACTAAGGAAAATATTTCGAAATAAATAATATGGTCCTCCTATTTTATTACGTGGACGTAATGGGAATTGGATTATGAATGAGTGATAATTGTTTTTTCTGGTTTATTCATGAAAACTGGAAAAGTCCAATTTGTTTAAAAAAATCCCAGACGTTCCGTGGGATCTTACAGTCTCACATTTGCTCATTAAGCTTCAAGCTTTTAAATAGGAGTAGTCCACTGAATTTGTACTCAAAGAACCCCTAGCAGGAAGTTCTGGGTAGTTTTGATTTTTTCAATTTTTTATGTTTTTTGGGGTGCTGAATCCGAATCTGAGGTTTGCTAACAAAATTTCGAGAGGGAACATTGAAAAAAATACAAAAAAGGAAAAAAATCTCATTCTTTGCCAGTTTTCTGCTTATAACTCGAAAACTATCAGGTATTTTCTATGACTCAAAAATGAAAAAACTTGAATTCTATGGTTCCGATGATGCGATTCTCTTGAAATTTTGCATGAACATTCAGCATATCAGTCTCGATTCATAAATTCACTTGAATCAGATATCTGTCATGGAAATATGAAGATTCTTTTTTCAATATTCCTATTGAATTTTCTATGGTTCTTCTCACACTATGGTCACACAATTTTGCATGAAGCTTATATGATCATCTTGCATACTGCCGCACATTTCATTTCGACTGCTTTCATTTTGTCTGAGATATTGAAAAACAAACATTTTGAATGGCCGTCTTTTGTTTCATAAAACAAGGCCATTGTAAATTTTTGTTCCTCAATATCTCAGACAAAATGAAACCAATCGAAATGAAATGTTGCGGCCAAATGCAAAATGCTCATAATAAGCCTTATGCAAAATTGTGTGACCATAGTGTGAACAGAACCATAGAAAATTCAATTGGAATATTGAAAAGAAGAATCTTCATATTTCCATAACAAAATGTGCGATTCGATTGAATTTTTTTTGTGAATCGCGACTGATATACTGAATGTTCATGCACAATTTCAAGAGGATCGCATCATCGGAACCATAGAATACATTTTTTTTCATTTATTGAGTCATAGAAAATACCTGATTTTCAACTATCATTTGAACCAGAACGGGTTGTCGCAAAACAAGCTGTGGTAGTACAATTTGTAGGAAATTTTATGTACTTTCATTTTGTATAGAAAGGTATTTTAGGAAAAGTTGATAGTGTCAGAGTTATATACAAAAAACTGAACCAAGAATGGGAATTTCATTCTTTTTGTATTTTTTTCTATGTTCCGTCTAAAAATTTTGTTAGCAAACCTCAAATTCGGATTCAGCACCCCAAAAAACATAAAAATTGAAAGAAATCTAAACTACCCCAAAACTTTCCTGCTAAAAGCATAATTCGACTGGATTAGAGTTTGAGTGTTTCTTTGAAGGGAATTAGTTGTTAGCCGATTGGCTAAACTGCTGTGATTCCTCCCGAACGGAATCTGGTATTGCGCATTCACCATTTTGCAACAAACTGCTATGTTGTTTACGTGAAATTCTCGATGGCGGAACATTCATTCAAACAATATTTGGGCTACTTCCATTATTTTCTCTTCTTGTACATAATGTTCAGGTCAGCATTCGAGAGCTATGGCGAAGAAACAAGGATGATATGGCAACACGGATGAGAAAATATTCATATTTTCTTCAGCATTCGAACATTGTACGAAATTCCATGAAGTTTACCATGGTAATTGAGGAAAAGAACAAGCTTCTTTTCCTTGATGCGCTCGTACATAACTGGGTGGTTTTCCAAGATTCACTGTTTATTGAAAGCCAACACATCACCATTTCAATATCACATAGGTAAGAAGCGGCAAAAAGTTTTCATAACAGGGCATCAAGAATATGCTCTCTTCAGAAAGATGAAATCGAGGAATTGAAAAATACCTCTGAAATTCTCAAACAGAATAACTATCCCAAGAAATTGTGAGAAAAGGCCAAAGCAATTAGGCACAATAATATAGAACCAACACAAACGATAACCAATGTTATACCATATATTGAGCAGGCTTAGGTAAATGAAAAATTAGACGAATTGCAAATGTGAAAACAGCAGTCAAGACTCACAATATTATCAAAAACTATACCTGAAGAAAACCAAATAATGGAAATCGACTCAACAAAAAAAAGCATATAGGAAGTACTTTATGAGAATTTGAAAAATCACTAGTTTTTTTAGTTTTTCGTAAATATTTCAAAAACTGAGCGGTTTATCCTAAACATTGTTATAAACAAAAATGTTCTACGTTAAATTTTAAATAAGAATGGTCCTTTTCACAATCACCCTAAATTGTACGGTTCAAGAGTTACAGACGGTGTAAATGTTAACTTTTTCGTAATTTTGATATTTTTTTAAAAAATAAGCTTCGTAAAAGAATGTTGCTATTTCAGTGGCCGGTGCTATGTTAGTGATAAGCCCTTGAAGGAACGACAACCTCACCACCTTATCAAGGGACACTCTTTTTAAGGGAAAAGAGGCTTCCACAGGCCTAGGCCATATAAACCTGTGGTACGGAGAAACCCACCCTGAACTTTCTACGAACATTGCAACATAAATTCACTTCTTAAGCATAAATATCTTTCAAATTTGGAATGTTCAATGTCTTTATTAACTTCACTCATCCTCCAGCACATTATCCTCCTCCTCTAGCTCGTCGTGTAAGATGTTATTATTGTCCATATTATTACATGCTTGGCCTGACCAATTGCTGCGCCTAGTGCAGTTTAGACTCCTGCATTCACAATTACGAACGCATTCATCTTTGCAAGTACACATTATTCGTGAAAAACTTCTGGTCTTCAACAACCCCAAAGCCGACCCCAGTGCAGTGGCTGATGCAGAAATTACTTCCTACTTACAATGCTTGGAGCCAAGAACACTGAAGATCTAGATTGTCTCCGCTACTAGTCCTACTTGAAAACGATTGCAAAGCAGCCTATACATGCATTACTGAAGTTGGATGCACTACCCCCCCACTTCAGGAGCGTCCAGACAGTATTCATTTAGGACCTACCACCAGGTACAACAGTGGCTGAATGAAGATAAGGATCCACTCGACTGGGGTTGGAAGAAGATTGGCGACCACCTCACACCAATTACAACAGCACGTCCTGCAGCCCCCCAGGAATTACTGTCCCTTATAATGTGTACTTGCAAAGATGAATGCGTTCGTAATTGTGAATGCAGAAGGAGTGGTCTAAATTGCACTAGCATATGCAGCAATTGCTCAGGCCAAGCATGTGATAACATGGACAATAATAACATCTTACACGACGAGGTAGAGGAGGAGGATAATGTGCTGGAGGATGAGTGAAGTTAATAAAGACATTGAACATTCCAAATTTGAAAGATATTTATGCTTAAGAAGTGAATTTATGTTGCAATGTTCGTAGAAAGTTCAGGGTGGGTTTCTCCTTACCACAGGTTTATATGGCCTAGGCCTGTGGAAGCCTCTTTTCCCTTGAAAAGAGTGCCCCTTGATGAGGTGGTGAGGTTGTCGTTCCTTCAAGGGCTTATCACCATAGACCTAATAAGAATGGACACCGCATGAGAAAGAGAGGTCACTTGGTGAATGTGATGGAGCTATTGTGGGCAATGTCATACTTGTTCTATGGGCAATGTCAGTTGAATTATATTCAACGCATCAACTCCTTGTGGGCACAGCAATGTCTGTGGTCACATAAATATTTGCTTACATCTTCCATATGATTTTGACAAGTTTCCCACAAACTTTCTTCATCTCTTTTCTTTTCGATAAGATCGCATATGTCTTTCTCTCTCTTATGTATCCAAGTCGTCGATCTTCTATGAGGTCATGTGATTCTGCATCCATAGTAATTATAGATCTATGCTTATCACTAACATACCACCGGCCACTGAAATAGCAAACATTCTTTTACGAAGCTTATTTTTTTTAAAAATTATCAAAATTACGAAAAAGTTAACATTTACACCGTCTGTAACTCTTGAACCGTACAATTTAGAGTGATTGTGGAGAAGACAATTCTAATTTAAAACTTAACGTAGAACATTTTTGTTTATAACAATGTTTAGGATAAACCGCTTAGTTTCTGAAATATTTACGAAAAACTGAAAAAACTAGCGATTGTTCAAATTCATTATTTCGAATTAAATATGGTTCTCTGATTTCATTACGTGGGCGTTAAAATAATTGTATTGTGATTGAGTGAAGATGATTTCACTTATGGCCCATTGATGAAAATTCGAGAAGCCAAACTCATTCAAATATCTTATACTTTCCGGGGGATCTTATATTCTTCACATTTGTTCATCAAGTTTCAAGATTTCAAGAAGAAGTCTTTTCTTTGGAAGGAATAAGTTGTTAGCCTGTTAGTTAAACTGATGCGATTCCTCCTGATTGGAATCTGATATAGCGCATTCGCCATTTTGCAACAACGGCTATATCGTTCACGATTCTCAATGATGAAACTTCAATTGAAACACTATTTGAGCTATTTACATCATTTTACCCTCTTGTATGGAATGTTCAGGTGAGCATTTGCCAGCTATGGCGAAGAAACAAGGACGATACCAGATAATATTTCGAATTAAATATGGTTCACTTATGGTCCATTGATGAAAATTCGAGAAGCCAAACTTATTCAAGAATCTTATCCTTTCCATGAGATCTTATATTCTTCAAATTTGTTCATCAAGCTTTCATATAGAAGTTGAGTCTTTTCTTTGGAGAAAATAAGTTGTTAGCCTGTTAGTTAAACTGATGCCATTCCTCATGATGGGAATCTTGCGCATTCGCCATTTTGCAACAAATGCTAAATTGTTCGCGATTCTCAATGATCAAAATTAAATTGAAACATTATTTGAGCTATTTACAGCATATCAACAATTTCACGCAATTTATATAATAAACAAGGATAATGAGGAGTAGGACAACCAGTTAAACTTTAAACTGAACGACGTTTCGTCTGTATATTCACACATTTTTACAGCTAAAATACAATAATAAATCATTACAGAGTCATTGGAAAACTTTGAGCGGTGACTCACCTTTCGTCCCCAATAAATGCGGTAGGTGGCGTTAAAAATTTAATAGCCTACAGGCGGCTAATCTGTAAATCTTCCATACACTCTTTTCATAACCTTTTTGAGCTAAATATCTGTTATTTTCGAATTTAATTCAATCACTATAACTTTCAGAAGGATTGTCCTAGAGACTTTAGATTATCAGATGAGCTCGGCTTCCAAATGCCGCGGTTAAGTTAACCAGCCAAATCGTACAGTATAAAATATCGCCATTCAAAATTTTGTTCCTCAATATCTCAAGCAAAACGAAACCAATCGAATAAATTGAGAAAACATGCAAGATACTCATAATAAGCTTCATGCAAAATTTTCATGGTCATAGTGTTAAAAAAACCATAGAAAATTCATTTGGAATACTGAGAAAAAACTTCATATTTTCATGACAAGATATCTGATTCCAGTGGAATTTATTTGTCCATGAAGATTGATTGATATACTGAATGTTCATGCAAATTACAAAAGTATCGCGTCATCTGAACCATAAAATTCATTTTTTTAATCATTGATTTTTACATGTTTCATTTTTTGAATAATTCCCAGAATAAAATTCTGATTGTGCTGAGATTTTGTATTAATACACTTCACATGAATCTCAAGTCCTTAACAAAATTTTTAGGTAATATCTGTAATGAAGTTCAATTTCGTAACCGGGAAATTGATCTTCATTTTAAAATAATTTATCCGAGTTTTCATTTTAAATTCGTGAATTTTTATTCCGTTTCAGAATTAATTCACAACAATCGAAAAAACCGAACATTCTGCGATTGATTTTGTTTTTCATACAGAAAACATAGTAGAACCGTCCGCAAGAACAACGCCGATCGCAGATAACGCCGTTTTTTTGCATATACGTACGATAAGCCAGTTTGAAGATGTTTTTACCGAGGTACTCTCCTGAAATTTTTAACGTTTCTGCGCCTACCTTTTCCACCCCCTCCGGAAGATTATAAAAGGCGGGGTTTCCCTCCATCGGTAATTAGTTCCGAATTATTTTCTGCTCTAGACGTACGCCTTTCAAAGTTTTCTAAATTTTTCTAAGCGACCGTGCTGTAGCTATCAAATTTTCTAAGTTTTATTACCTTGCTGTGAGTGCTAGTGCAATCGAATTGTAAGTACCGAGCCGATTTACTACAGTCCTATTTTTAATCCTCGTTGAGTCTACCTAAAATAGCTGTTCCGTCAGATTCCGTAACATACCTTTCCTAGTTTGTCCAGGTGCCCGTAGTTAGTCTGTCTTTCATGGCGTGTAAACTCATGGTCAGACCGAAGGGCTCAAACGAACCACTGCTATAGTACGTTTGTCCGTACAACCGGTGCCTGTAGTTAGTCTGTCCTTCATGGTGTGTAAACTCATGGTCAGACCGGAAGGCTGATGCAAACCAATGCTATAGTACGTTCAACCGAATAACATTCCTGCTCTGTCCTGCTCCTTAGTGCCTGTAGTTAGTCTGTCCTTCATGGCATGTAAACTCATGATCAGACCGGAAGGCATAACCGAACCAATGCTGTAGCACGTTCGACATATCCTGTTCAACCCTCTAATTTCACCTGGCCAACCCAACCTGTTTAGACGTGAAACAAGCAAAGTGGTAGACAACGTGGTGAATTCTGGGACTGAAAGAATATCGGACAAAGATAACCGTTGTGCACTCTTATACTGACCCTTTTTATCCCTGTTTTCCTGATATTATCATATATTTGAATTCACCGTTTAACTTTAACCCACCTTCTATTCTGGCTGACTCGTACCGGGAAAATATTTGTTTCTTATGAAAGTGCTCGCGGTCAGACAAAACTGATCAATCTTATATTTTGTATTCATTTCATATAGCGTCTTATATCACTGTATTTTTGTATAACTATTTTCGCTATTTGAATAAATTGTGTAAATTACTCTATTTCTGATTTTCTCTGTTATCGCTAATATCTTAGATAACGAAGAACTCTGTCTCTGACTAGCAGCTGCCCTGGTAGGTTTGCTATTCTCCCTTATGAGAAAAAAAATAGCTGGCGCTCGAGGTAAGTTTCGCCGAGAAAACCACGTTACATAGCATTATTGCTTCACCAATAAACGAGCGCTCAAGAGCACCTGCTCAGAGCTTTTCTGATCGAATGAATCTGAATCCCTTAGCATTAATTCTAATAACAGAATTCGCCCTTTCTTCATTCTGACCAATAACCAAAAGCCAAGTTCCCAGATATCACAACCCATTCAATTCAAGTCCTCTTTCTTTTGCTGTAGAGGCTCGGAGTTGAATTGAGTGACGACTGCAAAAGATTTATCGTCGACACTGTTTTTATCCGCGTGAAAATGTTGGATGCTCCTTCCAAGCCAGTATTGATTAATGAATTTTCCTTGAAAGAAGGTAATGAGCGTTCAGCATTCGTCTCAATAATGTGCCTGAGTTCTCCTATTGTGGAAATTTCCATTCAGTCGAGAGAAGTAATGAAATTTTTTCGCGTGTTCCCGACAAATACTTTTAGCTTAATTCATTGAGAGAGTTCATAGGGAATATACCGGAGAATTTAACATTTATTGGCACACTCACTGCGGATTCACAGATGAACAATACAGGTGAATGAAGGAAAAAAATTATATCAATCAGAAAATCAAAGCTCAATTTCAAAAATTAAGAAAAGCAGGAGCTTTTGAGCGCTCGTTCTTAGGAGGAGCAATAAGACTATCACCTCCAAATTTTATGTGGGACTTGAGATTGATACCAAATATATAAATACAGAATCGCAGCATAATCGGAATGATATTCTGGAAATTATTCGAAAAAGGAAATCTGTAAACAAAAAATTGAAAAAATTAAATTCTGTGGTTCTGATGATACGATCATCTTGAAATGAACATTCAGTATGTCAGTGTTGATTCAGAAAATAAATTTCACTCGAATCGTTATCCTGTTATGGAAATATAGAGATTCTTCTTTTCAATATTCCAATTAAATTTTCTATGGTTCTGTAAACATTATGGCAACAAAATTTTGCATGAACATTCAGTGTATCAATTTCCATTCGTGAAATAAATTTCAATCGAATTGGATATCTTTTTATGGAAATATGAAGCTTCTTCTTTACAATGTTCCAATTTAAATTTCTATAATTCTGTTTGAACTATGGCCAGAAAATTTTGCGAGGGGCTTATTATAAGCATCTTGCCTGTGGCTTCAAAATTTCAAGGAGTTTCATTTTGTCTTAGATTTTGAGAAAAAGGAAATTAAAATGGCGATATTTTATGGAACAGCCTGTACGATTTGGCTGGTTAACAAACTTAACCGGGTCATTCGGGATCCGAACTCACCCTGAACATTTTAGGTTGACGCTCACTTGGACGAGACGAAGCGAAGAGTTGTTTTCCGCAGGCACGATTTGCACTAAATCAAATGGGTAGACGCTCACTTGGGAGGCGTGAAGCGAAGATCAGAATCGATTGATTCAGTGCAAATCGTGCCTGCGAAAACAACTCTTCGCTTCGTCTCGTCTCGTCTCGTCCAAGTGAGCGTCAACCTTTTAAGTCTCTAGGACAATTCCTTCGGAAGTTATTGTGCTAACGGCCGGACGGCCCTACGGACAGAATAGAATTTTATCACGAATTCGTAAGTAGGCAGTCTTACCCTAGCAACCCTATCGTTTGAAACCATTTTCGGCTCAAAATCAAATAATTGAAGACATTTAGGCACAACGATATAGCACTCGTTCAAGTAGAACGAGCGCTGAAAAAATGGAATATGTTTTTTTAAATAGGAATATGTTATTCGGAAAACAGAAATTGAATTAGTGAAGAGTTGATCTAACTTCTGAAAAACGAAATTGAAATTCATATTAGAAAGTTGCAATTCAGAAAAACAACGTTGAAATTCGGAAAAATAAATTTGTAATTCATAAACGGCAAATTCAATTCAAGAAAGGAAAAAATGTATTTCAGAAGTTATGAAGATGTTTTACATGGATAGTAATCAGGGGACAAATCCAGGAAGTAGGTATCTACATACTGTATAGTCGACAGTGACCACGAGAACAATCATCATTATTTTGCTCCACCCATTTGAATGAAATCATGTCTCAATTTGAATTACACAATGTTAACTTAACACAGATATACAGGGTCTTTCACGAGGAACCTCACCCATATTTATACGGGAAGCTACTGAACGTATTTTCATGAAATTCAGCACTTATAAGTATTTCACGATGCTGATGAAATCTAAAATATTTTCAAGGCATGAGCACCTCCGGTTTTTCCGGAAATGACGTCAAATTTCCGTTTTTCAAATTAGGACACCATTGTTTTATTGCAGAAATAGATTCCTTAAAAAATTTTAAGTTATTTTGATGTAAAATATTTCAGTTTTGGTTGGAAAATTCTCTCTGAGCGGGAAAATTCGAAAAAAAATCGAAAATAGAGCTCCGTTGAAACAAGAATAACTTCGAGGTTTTTGGATGGAAAATTTTCATTTTTGGGATTTTTCAAGATGTAAAATTGATGTATCCACTTTGAAAATCGAAATTGCGATTCATGAGGCAGGGGGTGAAAAAATCGCTTTCAAAGTTAGGGATGACAAAATCGCGAAAAATCAATTTTTTCAAATTAGAACCCCATTTTTTTATGGCAGATATTGAATCTACGTTAAAAAATAATGTGAGTGTAAGCATCATACCCTTGCCCTAAAATGGATATTTTCTGAGTTATTCACAAAAACTGTTTTTCGTCTTGAATTTTCAGCTATTTCTTTTCCCTTCACGCCAAGAAGATGAAATTTTCAGGAACTGTTATTTGAACCATGCTGTAGATTTTTCACCCCTTCTTGAAACTGACTTCAAGTTACTATTAGGAGAACCATGGCAAACTCTCGCAGTTATAACTAGAGAAGATGCTCAAAGTTTTGACCGTTAATTTCTAGACATTTATTTATTTATACGTCTCAGGAATGCTTCGTGCGTTGCTCTTCTTATTTCATCGGGATGAAGAGATCTGCAAAACTGTTTAAAAACCAAATTGAGTTCAAAACTATGAATCTAAAAATCTAAACAAACCTGGACGCATTTCTGACTCGTTCTATGCAGTCCTCTTTATCAGTCAGGGGAATTGAGTAGACAATATTTTTTATCCTACCCCAAACATAATAGTCTAAAGGAGTTAAATCGGGAGAACGTGGTGACCAAAGATGTGGACCATTGTTCGCCAACCATCGATCTTCAATAGCCTGTAGAGGATATTTGACACATTGAGTGAATTGTGTGGAGGCGCGCATCTTGTTGATACCATAAGTCATTATGGTTCTGTACTAGTTCCTGAAAATTTCATCTTTTTGGCGTGAAGGAAAAGAATAGCTGAAAATTCAAGACGAAAAACAGTTTTTTGGGAACAACTCAGAAAATATCCACTTTAGGGCAAGGGTGTGATGCATACACTCACATTATTTTTAACGTAGATTCAATATCTGCCATAAAAAAATGGGGTTATAATTTGAAAAAAATTGATTTTTCGCGATTTTGTCATCCCTAACTTTGAAAGCGATTTTTTCACCCCCTGCATCATGAATCGCAATTTCGATTTTCAAAGTGGATACATCAATTTTACATCTTGAAAGATCCCAAAATGAAATTTTTCCATCCAAAAACCTCGAAGTTATTCTTGTTTCAGCAGAGCTCTATTTTCGATTTTTTTTTCGAATTTTCCCGCTCAGAGAGAATTTTCCAACCAAAACTGAAAAATTGTTACATCAAAATAACTTTAAATTTCTAAGGAATCTATTTCTGCAATAAAAAATGGTGTTTCTAATTAGAAAAACGGAAGTTGACGTCATTTCCGGAAAAACCGGAGGTGCTCATGCCTTGAAAATATTTTAGATTTCATCAGCATCGTGAAATACTTATAAGTGCTGAATTTCATGAAAATACGTTCAGTAGTTTCCCGTATAAATATGGGTGAGGTTCCTCGTGAAAGACCCTGTATTCCTTTTCATACTGATACATATTTATTTATTCTGAAATATATTCAACCAATTCTGAATTGAAATGTCCTATTTTTGAGAAATAATTTTTTGTCTGAAGTATGAACTGGGGACCAGAACTCATTCTGAAAATTTCGAGTCTCTAGAACAATCCCTCGAAAGTTATTGTGCTAACGGACGGTCGGACGACCCCACAGACAGAATTTACTTTGACCACGAATTCGTCATCAGGGAGTTTAATCCTATCGTTTGAACAAATTTCCGGCTCAAAATTAAAAATTACAGACATTTCGGCAAAACTATATAGCACTCGTTCGAGTAGAACGAGCGCTCAAAAACTGTTGTATGCAGATCAGCTTTCAGGCGGTAGCTTGATAAAACCACGAAATAATTTATGTTTGAGAATCTTGTTTCTGAGTGCTGTTGTTTGTTGACGCTAAGTCTTTACATTAAAAAAACCTTTTTTCTGCACGTTTTCCACCCTTTCAATTAAAACTTCAGCGATCTATATAAAACTTGCCAATTTCAATAAAAATTTTGAGCAGTACGACTGGAAGTGGTGAACAGAATGGAAAAGTTGTTGACTGTGTTGAAAACTTTCACAAAGTTTTGTTCCTAAATAATCAGCGATGATAAAAGTTATCCCAATATAATAGGTTAAGAAGTTGATGGAATTAATGAAAGTTTGAGAAGGTTTGGAAGGTGTGCGGAACCCTTCGAAACAAACTTCGAACCCTCTTCTTGTAATTGTCGCCAACATAACTGTTTTATGAATGATTATGTGGGAATCACCAGATACACACAGGGTTTTTCTTTTAAGTTGGCCTATTAGACTTTTTTGGATAACTAATGAATATTTCGTTCTAAAATTTCAGGTGAAACCCTGAGAATGAAGAAACTCTTCGCCTGAAATATTTTTAAGTAGACAGTGTTGCCACGTCTATCTCAAACGTATATCTACTTCCTTATTTCAAATGAAACTGCATAATATATTTTTTTATGTATCAATTCAATACCAACATCGCAGTATAACCTACTAAAAAATTTCTCTGCTATACATTGTTGCCAAGTTATGCACACATTCGCGAAATTGTTGACATCTGCATGGCAAGTTTGGAAATGCAATATCTCGATTATTTTTTATGCGAACGAAACCAAACTCAACAATCTCGTATTAAAGAATACAATGTTGGTATAACTTGACAACAGCGCATGGCAGAGATTTTTTTTAGTGGTTATACTGCGTATTCGGTATTGAATCGATATATAAATAGAAATATAGGTAGTTCCGTTTGAAATAAGAAAGTATATATTCGTTTTGAGATAGATATGGCAAAACTTTCGATTTGAAAATATTTCATTATTTTTCCTTCATCCTCAAGGCTCCATCTGAAATTTCAGAACGAATTATTCACAAGTTCTCCAACGTCTGATAGGCCAACTTAAAAGAAATACCCTGTATACCTATCCTTTTTGGGGGAAATTGGGGGCGTGGCGGTGGGTTCCCAGGATGCACAATCAAAATTCAGGAGGTAACCGTTTGGATGCAAATGTAACATATCTTCATGAGTGTATTTCAGGAAATATGTTGTAGTTTGAATCTATTTCGAGTGAACAATTTGTGGCAACATGACGTATAGTTACCATTTTATTTATGGAGGTTTTGTAATTTGACTCCATTCAATATTCAAATTTACTGCTTTATTGGTTTCGTGGTGCAATGGATTGTATTTTATTGAGACGAGCAGATGTCGGTTGGAGAAAAAAAAAAAATCATCGTATTTTCCCCATTACTTCTGAATATTTCTAAATAATGTAATATTCTATTCGAGTGAAATTTATTTTGAGAATGAAAAACTATTATATGACTGTTCATGCAAATTTCAAGGAGATTGCATCATCAGAACCATAGAATTCAATTTTGTAATTATTTTTTTTCATATTCCATTTTTTGAATAATTTTCAAATTAAAATTTCGATTATGCTGAGATTCTGCATTTATAATATTTGGTATCAATCTCAAATCCCATAAAAATTTCTGATAGTCTTATTGCTCCACCAAAGATAAGCGCTCAAAAATTCCTGCTCAGGGCTTTTTTGAATTTTTATCGAGAAAAATGATGCATATTCTACCATAAAGAAACTGATGGATTCTATCAATTTGTATACGACTCATTATTTGACAAAAATATGTTTTTTCCATAGAAATAGATTTTTAATATATTTATTTGTTTCTCATTTGTAAACGTCAGTTTCCAAAAACACAATATTAATCAAGGAAGTTTATTTTATCAAGTCACTAACTTGTAAAATTGACAGTTAACTTGTAAATTTTACAAGCTAGTAGTATTATTTACATTGAAAGTTGTCAAGTACTTGCTTTTAATTTCATTCATCCTTCTAATCTCAGAGTTCCTGGAACAAATGTATTTCTCAATAAACGTTCTCAAACTATTCAAAAACGATATTCGTACCTTGTTTTATTCGTATCTATTTGTTTCTTTTTCACGTACTTGCTTCTAATTTCATTTATCCTTCTAATTTCATCGTTCCTGGAACAAATATTTTTATTAATAAACGTTATAAAAGTATTAAAAGAAGATATTCATACCTTGTTTCATTTGGATCTGGCCTTTTTCGTCAGAAATTAGCAAATATCTCGAACGACTTCCCTCTCGTAAAGCCACTGACAGTTGTCATAATTTTCCGATGTCTAAATAATAATAAATAGCTTACGACATTTGCGACAAATTATTGAGATTTTTTTGGAATTTAACTCACAGTTTTACAAACGAGAAACAAAAAAATATAAAACAATACACGCATGGTAACGGGTTTTACTGGCTCAAGGAGGTACGACTCGCCTGCGGCTCGTCAATTATATCCTCCATTCGCCAGTAAAACCCTCTTACCTTGCTAGTAATGTTATATACTATTCTTCTCAAAGCGCAAGGTTGCTCTTCTATACCATTTTATATACGAAATCGGTTTTCGTGAGTAATATCATAAGGGCATCTAGTTTTTCCGAAAAAATCGAAAAATCACGTTGTTAAGAAATATTTTGATAAGAAGCTTGAGTGCATGTAGCAACAAAAATCCGAGTCAAAGACGAAGTTTTTTGCACAAAAACAAAGCTTTTTTTGGAAATATTATTTTGCATTGGTTTTTTTTCGGTTTCTTTTCCAGAAAAATTAGATGCCCGAATGGTATTCGACAAGACTATTCATGAGTGACAGATTATTCTGCATGTATACGTATAGGTACAAATTTGACAAAAACTGTAAAGTTTTGCTGCTGGTAAATTCAAATAAACTGCTAACGTCTCTTGCCAAACAGTTTTTCCAACTAGAAACCACTTGTAATTCAAAATTGCGCTTTTCTGATTGGTGGAAATTACGACGAGGGAAATAGTCTTATTCATACTTCTCCGGGTGGTCAGTCAGTTTGGAAGCGTTTCAGAATAACATTTTAAAACTAATAAACCCATGGTGACACAATTCATCTTTACGAATGGATGAAGTTGATATATAATGTTACATTAAATTTTACCTGAGGGTATTTGAGCATGAGATTCTAATACTATTTCTCAGGGGAGGCTTGATTACCACAGCAACAAAACTCCTAGTCAGGTTTTCAACAATATTTTATAAAAACAACAAGATGTACAAATCTAAATTTACAGTTCTAATCACATTTCTCAAATCACACAACTTATAACTACTTATCTTAAAAGAAAATTTCGAATTGTGGCTCCACTTGTCTTCTGTAGTGCCAGATGTTCTCGATAACGGGATATGCCCTCAAGTCGGTTCGATAGATTTCAGGTATGCTTCCAGCTCTCTACCATGAGTTAACTTCCAACTTCCAAGCTAATATAGGTACAGGCAAATGTACAGCCAAAAACTACTCAGCTTCAGCCAATGATTGTATTTCAGTCCAAAGTCAAGCTTCAGCCGATGCTTGTATTTCAGTTCAAAAAATGTGGTCCAAACCAAAGAATGTGCTTCAAGCCGAAGAATGTGGTCCAAGCAAGGAATGTACTCCAGCCCAAAGATCAAAATAACCTGACATAAATTGATAGTCTGTCAATGTTCATTCTATGATTACCGTGGCGTTTCAAAAGAAAATGACTAGCATAGACGTGCAAGACGTTGTAATAACGATAGGGAAAAAATAATAAATTCAAAGCTATATCCTAATTTTCACAACTTCATTCAATCATAATATTATTTTATTTATTCCCAATCGTTCAAAATATTCCATTTGGATAACCCAATAATACAAACTATCAGTAATGATATACATTATTCTTTATGAAGTGCTTTTTTTATCCGGCACACATTCAGAAAAGAAACAACATTCGCTTGATTTTACTTCTACTGGGAACAAATAGCAATAACTTCGCATATACATACATAAGATATGAAAATGCTTTGCACCATTTCGAAATCTGCATGAAAAGCGTATATTTCATTCTGAATTGACCATTCAGGCTTTCTCACATTTTTTCACCATAATGAATATGTCAATTTCAAGTTTGAATATATTTTTACATGATAATGACGAAAGTTATTTATGCGGTTTTTCACATGCGTATTCAATATACCTATACCATTACCATAAAGAAACTGATGGATTCGGTGAATGTGTGAGCGTGAATACAAAAACGCAACTTGTGGAGTCGATATCAATCTTGAGCGCTCTTTCTACTCAAACGATTCCTATATCATTTTGCCTAAATGTCTGTAATTTTTGAAGTTTGAGCCAAAATGACCTCAAACGATGGGGGTTCGACTCCCCAAATTCAATTATGTCCGGCCGTAAGCACGATAATTTTCGGAGGGATTGTCCTAGAGACTTGAAATTTTGAACGTGCCCAAATGCCTCGATTGAGTTCGTTAACCAGCCATATCGTACAGGGTGTTCCGTAAAATATGGCCATTCAAACTTTTCTTCCTCAATATCTCAGAAAAAACAAACCATCGAAATGAACTTATGCGATCACATGCAAGATAATCATAATAAGTCTCATGCAAAATTTTTGGCCATAGTGTGAACAAAACCATAAAAAGTTCAATTGGAATACGGAAAAATCTGAAAATCTGTATATTTCCACAACACGATATCCGATTCGAGTGGAATTGTTGTATATATGTTATTTCATCCGTTATTTCTGAGTGAAATTTTAAATTTTCGTTTCACTCGATGTAACTATACTTTTGTGTCCATATAACCTAACTGGTGTTTTTTTAGGAGGTTGCCGATTTTATTTGTGAATAAACACATATAAAATTATGAAATGACCAAATTTTTTTTTATTTGGTAGATAATTTTTTGGCATTTAACATTTAAACACAATTTGTGGCATATGGCCACCACGACTATTTTTCACAAATGTCATTCTGGAGGTCCAATTTTCGACCACCTTTTCAAGCATTTGAGGGCGTATGTCAGCAATGACACGTTGAATATTGGTTTCCGAACGTAAATCGATTGAGTTTTATCCACATAAACCAATGACTTTACGTATCCCCACAAAAAGTAATCGCGTGGCGTCGAATCGCACGAACGCGGAGGCCAATTCACCAGACCATTTCTCGAAATAATGTTGTTGTGAAAGTTTCTTTCAATAAGTCGATTGTTTCACGTGCTGTATGGCAAGTGGCACCATCTTGTTGAAACCACATTTCATCCATATCCATATCTTCAAGATTTGGCAACAAAAACTCATTGATCATGGTTCTGTATCGATTTCCATTCACGGTAACGCGTCGTCATCCTCATTTTTAAAGAAATATGGACCGATGATCCCACCAGCCCATAGCCGCCCAAACAGTAACTGTCGGTGGCTTGGCATCCAAAATTGTGAATGTAGACCGAAATTGGTAATTACGTTCTTTATGGTGGTCTCTGACGGACGATTATGTGCACCATAAAATTCACGAAGTGCTCTATAAACATTTTTAAGTGAACACTGATTTTGAAAATAAATTTCCACGATTTGAAAACGTTGTTCTGGAGTTAACCTATTCATAATGACTTGCAAAACAATACTGAGTAGAAATGCCACTTTGAGCTGTCAAAACAACTGTCATAAAATAAAACGACATCTATCGGAAAAACAAACCTCCTAAAAAAACACCCGTTATAAGTACTCTTTGACTGCTTCATTGGTCGTAAGAAAAAGAAAGTAAAGCCTTTTTCTGAACAATTTCTTGGGGAATATTTTTGTTGTATAAACCTTGCCCTGACAATTATGAGCACATCAAAAAAGAATTATCCAATTTGGTGAATTCGTTTGACGTAACCATATATCCTGTTTTATTAATACTAATAATTACTCTCCGGATGCCAGTTATGGATCTAGAACTATTTGAATAATAATTTTTGTACTTTTGACCAAAAGGGTTTCATTTCCGAATAAATGCTCGAGCGGATTTCTAGCTTTTAAATTTTCGAAAAATTAAATTCCGAATTCTACAAGCTGTTTTATTAGAAAATCGTCCTCAGGTGGTTCCGAATATACTGTATTCAAAGTTTCAAAACTAATTTCCTTACAAAGATACAGGCTGTTTTATCAAATTCACAAAAAAAATTTATGGCCGTACTTTACGAACCAATTATAATATTTTAGATAATGGCACGCAAACTATAGGTACAATTTCTACTCAAGCCACTCGGTTGTTCTAATTTTGAGAAGCTTAATGTTTGGAAACAACTATGTTTACTATATTTCGAATTTCAGGTTTATGCATTTTGAGAAAAAAATTCATGATTTTATATTTCGAATGATCATAACGTGGTCCGTATGTTATGGCCACTTAAAGATTCATCCAAATCGATAAAACCAGTATCTTTGTTATAAAACTTCATAGGCTCAAAGAATATTATAGTATAGATATTCGGAACCACCTAGAAGTGCTTTTTTCTTTGTCGATATTTTTTCCGATTCCCAATGAAAGCCCTGTATAATTTGAAACTAATCCGTCATTAAAACTCCATCTATATCATGACCCCATAAAATACATACAATACTCGTATCATGGACTCCAAACATATTACACCAATGTATAACGGCTGTTTCACCACTTGCTGATAAGTTACTGATAGCTATCTAACAGATATCATTGGAAGAAAAGGACTCTATTCATTAAAATTAAGCTTTTCAGATTTTGCAGTCGGGAAAATATTCTTTCTCTCTATAAAGTTTATGATGTTCTATACTGATGGACAAAATTAGCGCACCACCTAAAATTTCGTTAAATTTAACAATGATATCTTCCCAATCTTTAGTCGGATTTCAACGTTTTTTTCTTTCAATAGTAGCCCTGTTATTGTCAAATTTCCTCTATTGAACAGAAGTCAAAAAAATAAAATCTTCATGTTGTACAGGGCGTTTTAAATAATGTCATGTTTTATAGTCAAATTTTAACGTCTTCTGTGGACAATGCCAGGTTGCTGAGGCAAATAAAAACAATAAAGCTTTGTAGCCTAGTATCTCTTGAGTATTTTGTTTTTTTAAAAACCAATTATCTTGAAGTCGTCCAGAGATATTCAACTTTTTATCAACTCTTGTATTTTATGCATTAGCCATGAATATCTTAGCAAACCATTTGTCCGATTTGAATTTTTTTTTAGTTGTAGCTCTTTTAATTGGCGAATATCATACTACAAATGATATGTTCAAAAAAAGAAATGCATCATGCTGTATAGGGCGTCTAACTTTTCGGGTTTTTCATTACAGTTAACGCCTTCTGTGGGCAATACCAGATATATGAGGCTTCTAAAAACTATACAGTGATGCAACCTGATGTTTTCTGAGTATTTTGCATTTTAAAAGCAATTTCACTTGTACCCTTCCAGAGATATTCACATTTTTATAACATCATACATTTTCTGTTTTTCTTAATTTCTTTTCGTTATTTTGGCGTTGAAAAATAATTCTTATTTATTTTTCTTTGGTCGTTGTCTCCGTACTTATGGAAAAACAGAAAACTTTAGAAATTAACACAATTATTAATTTCGAATGAATTTTATGAATTAGAAAAAATTATGACAACTGTAAACCGCAGTAATCACTCGACTGAAAATATTCATTGTCATATATTGTATGAAATGCAAGATGTTATAAAAATGTAAATCCTCTGGAAGGTTACAGTGAAATTGCTTTTTGAAAAAGCAAAATACTCAGGAAACATCAGGCTGAATCACTGTATAGTTTTTAGAAGCCTAACATATCTGGTATGTATGCCCACAGAAGGCGTTAAACTGTATGAAAAAACCCGAAAATTTTAAACGCCCTGTACAGCATGATGCATTTCTTTTTTGAACATCTCATTGTAGTATGATATTCGCCAATAAAAGAGCTACACTAAAAAAAAAATTCAAATCGGACAAATGGTTGCGAAGATATTCATGGCTAATGCATAAATACAAGAGTGATAAAAAGTTGAATATCTCTGGACGACTTCAAGATAAATTGGTTTTTAAAAAACAAAATACTCAAGAGATACTAGGCTACAAAGCTTTATTGTTTTTATTTGCCTCAGCAACTTGGAATTGTCCACAGAAGACGTTAAAATTTGACTATAAAACATGACATTATAAACGCCCTGTACAACATGAAGATTTCATTTTTGGACTTCTGTTCAATAGAGGAAATTCGACAATAACAGAGCTACTATTGAAAGAAAAAACGTTGAAATCCGACTAAGATTGGGCAGATATAATTGTTAAAATTTAACGAAATTTTAGGTGGTGCGCTAATTTTTGTCCATCAGTATTATACAAATCAGAATGTGTTTCGTTATGATACATCCGTTTCAACGATATCTGTCAGATAGGTATCAGTAACTTATCATCAAGTGGTGAAACGGGCCCTTACCCTTGTAGAAAACCGACTGAATTATGTTTTATTCCTTTTCAGAAAAATAATTCCTTGAATATCATAGAAGAAGACAGGTACGAGAAAGATGTTCTGATGTACGTACAACTGGGAGAACCACAAATGTCCGGCGGTAAGAAACAAGTTTCATAATTTCGTCCATGTCTTCAAGTCCGTTTTTCTTTCATATACTCTTCCGCACGCTCTCTATCTGCTCCAACACACTGCATGATCGCTAAAGTAAGTATCAATGTCTTCATGAGATCAAACAAAATTATGAAATAGAATGAGAGTCATAAAATCACACATTTTTGTTTAGGGGAAGATTTCGGTACCAACATAATGTTTGGGAATGGTTGATTATTGAAAGATTTGAATTTCATTCAGCATCGGATCAAACCAAATTAAAACACTAATATTGAAAAATCTTTATTTGAAAAAATCGTTCGAACGCGT
>CM024240.1:43350827-43411367 GCA_013421045.1 Propylea japonica
AATCGTTGGTTATCAGGTTAAGTTTTTCATAAAGAGTCACGTAGAATCTCAGACAACTTCCCGTGTAGACTTACAGTCGTCGGAGCGGAATGCTCAAACAGCACAATAAGAAATCATGGCCGCTCGAGGAAAACTGCAACTAAGAAAACCCGAGCATTACCCGCCCTCCCTATACACTAAAGAAGGGGAAGCAGCGAATCTAATTGGGTGTAAATCGAACACCAAGATGGTTCACGTATAGACCAATGGCTATAGAAAATTCCATAAAAGTATGATCTCGATATTTTCAATCCGCCGGGAGAAGGAGACAAGCGAAGTTTCTTTTTTTGATGGGACGAAACAGAAAGTCAGTTACTGGGAAAGTCTTAAGTCGAGAAGACTTCCAGTACTCGGTTTTCGGTAAATTATTCTAAAACAAAGTCAGAAAAATGAGTTATTCCAAATTAGTAAAGTGTAAATTTAAGTAACTGATCAAGTTTTACGTCGAGAAGACTTCTTTCAGTTCTCGGTTTTCGGTAAATTATTCTAAAACAAAGTCAGAAAAATTAGTTATTCCAAATTAGTAAAGTAAATTGAAAACTTAAGTTTGTTCAGTAATACGTGATTGGTCCAAAGAGCGCCGAAACCTAAAAGATTTAAGATTTACATCGTTATTAAAATTTCCTCGATTACGTTCCGTCGGTAGCCCGTGGTACAGAAAATACGTCGTCGCGAATTTCGGGAGTGAAGTCAATTAATCGAAAACGAAGTTGTGATATTGCGGTACAGTTAAGGATTAATCACCTACATCATCGCCGGAATCAACCACCGAGGATAAAGGTCAGATATTTTAATACGCTCTGCTTATTTTTGTTTGTGTCTTGGTAGAAAAGCTGCACGAAACTGCTTAAAAATTATCGAAGGGTCCAAAGTCCTGAAATCTCCACTATTTCTAATTCAATATCATAATTGTTATTTGTTACGTTATTCGAAAACCCTATAATCTCCCTAAGCTCAGTTGATTAATAAATATAAATTGTCCTTGATTTTGACGAGAGCTTAATCTCGTATTTTGTCTGAAGTAAATAAGTTCAGATTTTTGATTGATGAAGAGTTAAATTTTTTTTTGTTCCTTTTATTCATTTGACCGGATTGGTCCGCAACAGTTGTGTGTAAAGTTTTACATAATTTTTTTTTATTAATATACGTCTCAAATTGAACCGCTTGAAGTTTAATTTTCCCTACTTTCCCTTAGAAAATATAAACACTAAGTCCTGTCCCTAGTGCGACGGGCCGTGCCCACACTTTCTTCATTCAGGAGAAAGATCTTCAAAATTTTCTTACATCTTTTCTTTTTTTTTTTCATTTTAAAGTAATAACACTCCTTGATTGGTGGAAAGCCGCTCTTCCGTCAGATCTCGAAGGGGTGTTCATTACAAATTGGTGACAGCGGTGGGATGTGTTAAATTTTCTGGGAGAAAGTCGTTGATTTGTATTCACTGTTGTGTTAGTGTCGAAAGTTAGATAAGTCCAAACGGTGGGATGTGTTAAATTTTCTGGGGAGAAAGTCGTTGATTTGTATTCACTGTTGTGTTAGTGTCGAAAGTTAAATAAGTCCAAAAAAAAAAAAAAAAAATTCATTGCTATTTTGTTTTCTTAATCTCCCCATAAGTCAATAAGTTTTTCTTTCTCTCTGTGTAAGCATTAGAGACATATTTTGAAGACGAATTGAGTTGTTTCCATTTTTCCATTTTTGTGATCGGTTGAGAGTTTTAACTTGTTGTGAGATTTCTGGACGAAGGAATTTATATTGAATTGAATATTTCTATGTGAGCGTACATATATGCCTATCAAAGTTTAGTGAAAGTCCAAAATTGAGATTGTTCGGGAAAATTCGAACGTGAATTAAAGTTAACGCTAGTTTTCTGAATCAGTATTAAGCAAATTGGAATATTAAATTTTTTTTTTTGTGTTGTTCGAAAAATAGAACGTAAAGTTAAGTTAATGCCAGTTTTCTGAATCATTGTTAAACAATCGGAATATTAAAATTTTTTTTTTGTTGTTCGAAAAAAAATTAGAACGTACAGTAACGTTAATGATAGTTTTCTGAATCATTGTTAAGCAGCCGGAATATTAAATTTTTTTTGTTTGAGTTCAACTAATTAAAACGGAAGAACTCTGAATAAGTTGTGCTGATTTGAAGGAGTTTTTTTTTGTTGTTCCATTTTTTTTTGTTTTTTGAGGTTACAATACACAATTCTTATAAAATAAATTGAATTTAAATATATTTCTAATTTTGGTTTTATTCCACTTTATTGAAATTTTTTTTTCGTTTGAATAATAGAAGTAACTGTCCCAGTTGTTTTATTGAAAAATTTGAAAATTTTTTTTTGTGTTAAGTCAAATTGAATCTGAAAATTTGAGGATAGGAAATACTTTTTTTTTTGGTCATAAATAATTCATTTGAAATAATCTCCTAAAGGAATTTTTTTTTTTAACTTGAAATAAGTTTATCCGATTCGACTTGAAGAAAGTTTTGGTTTTCTTTTTGGCATTAGCGGAAGGCATATTATTTTTCAGGACGATCTACTTTGCTGATCTTCTTCGAGTTTCATCATTTTTCAAGGTAGGCTATAAATTTTGAAACTGTGTTTTGGTTGATTGACTTTTTTGTAATTATCTATTGAATTTCTATTTTTCCTTGGGTGTGTTGCATGAAATTTGGATTTCCTATAAATATATTTTTTTGTGTTGTCCTTTCTCGAAATTTTTTTTTATATATTCGTGGTTTCGGTTTTGGAATTTGTTTTTCCCGTTGCGTGTTTGTTTTATTCAAAAACCGGAATTCGGTTCTCCTTATTTGCTTAAATCTTGATTGCTTCATTTGTTCGAAGTCAAAATTTAATATCTTAGAATACAATTTTGAAAAAATAATCATTTTGTTTTCTCTCGTGTGGTTTTGTTTTTAAATAAGTTTTAGAATAGGAGGAAGGATCCTAAGATTTTATAGAAAAAAAAATATCGGGCAGAGAATAAATTTTAATTAAGTCGCGAATTCTGATCTATTGAATTTCGAGAAGGACACAGTTTTACTTCAGGTGATTGTGTATATGTACTTGTATTAATAATTGTGGAAGTTGACACGTATTATTTTTTTTGTTATATTATCTCACGAAGATCTTATCAATTTTTGTGTTGTTTCGGTTTCGCCCTTCACGGTATCATAGGTGACTTGGATTTGTTTTCTGGTTGATAAAAAATTGATATCTTAGAATCAGCCTAAGGACTTTTTCTTGTATTTCAAAAAGAAAATCATCGTTTTGTTTTCTTCATCTAAGGTTTTCGGTTTTATTTGAGTTTTGAAAAAATGGCACAGCCGGCGAATGCATCCAACGTAGATAGTTTCGCAACTCAGGTACCATTCGTGTATTCGCTAGGTATGCGTTCGACGACTTTAGAGAGTCTCGAGGGCCGAAGTCCAGCTGCCAGGACGAAGGCCGGCGATTGTTAGAGAGGCAGAGTAAGCGCGAGTCACCAACCGAACAAATGTACGAGGGGAGGTCCAGAAGGCGTGCGGTTATGTAATTCCGCATGCGAATTCCGTAGGGAATTCGTGACCTTCCCCACATTTTTTTCGATTAGAGTAAGAGGAGTCACCACCGAACAAATGTACGAGGGGAGGTCCAGAAGGCGTGCGGTTATGTAATTCCGCATGCGAATTCCGTAGGGAATTCGTGACCTTCCCCACATTTTTTTCGATTGAATGTTAACGGAAGAAGAAGCTACTGTTTGGTGGATACAGGAGCAGCGGTGACTCTCGTAAAAAGAGGACTGATTCCAAGGAATCAGATAAACGAATCAGGAATAGGAGTTTAACTGACCAGTGTGTCAGGTCATAGTTTACGTACATGGGGTACGGCGAACCTACTCGTAGGACCGGTAGGAGAAGCATTAGGGGCCAATTGGACGGCCGTGTTGTGTGATGACTCGACGTTAGGAAACGTCCAGGTCATCCTGGGAGGAGATTTCCTTAGTGCCAATCGGGCACTTGTCAGTTACGAGGACACCCCATCAGTTTGGATGTGGAGAAGGAAATCCGACTTATGGAAGAAGGAGGATGTACAGGGTACGGAGGTAAAGGATGTTAGTACCAGTACCTGTACCAAGGGATCCGACAGAAACGAGCTGTCGAAGGGTGACACGATGAGGATTAGCGATGTCACCAGGTTAGGCGATAGGCAGGGTGATAGTATTCACCATATGCCAATCGGGCACTTGTCAGTTACAAGGACACCCCATCAGTTTGGATGTGGGGGAAGGAAATTCGAATTATGGAAAAGGAGGATGTACGAGGGACGGAGGCAAAGGATGTCAGTACCAGTACTCGTACCGAGGGATCCGACAGTAACGAGCTGTCGAAGGGTGACACGATGAGGATTAGCGATGTCACCAGGTTAGGAGATAGGAAGGGTGATAGTATTCACCATACCGACGAACGGAAATGTTGGTAGAGGTTAGATTGAGGAAGGAAGTAAGAGGAACGAATGTGGTCTGCGAACCCATGGATTTGGGTGTTAGACAGGTCTATGTTGCAAATTGTCTTGCGAGAAACACGGGAAAAATTGTGGATTAGGGTAGTAAACTTATCCAATAGGGAAGTTAAACTACTGAAAAGGCAGAAGCTCGCAATAGCAGTGTCATGCGAGGAGGAAGAAGGAACGACAAGTTCTCGTAGATCGGGTAGCGAGAAGGTGAGTCATCGACACCCTTCCAGGGGGAATCGAATCGTCCCCTGCCCATTTCGTAGATTCTAGGGGGCTCATCACACCTGGGGAACTGTTACCTTAACAACCCCTCCCCCCATTCCTTTTTTCAATAGTATATCCCTATTATCTTTTGGTTTTTTTTCAGTTGTAGATTAATTGAGGTATTTAAAGTCAGAAGCATTTTAAAGGCATATGAATTCCATGAAGATTAAAAGTTTCATGAAGATGATTGGAAGGAATAATAAGGATCGTTTTGGTCTCTTCTATGGTAATGTGAAGGAGATCACAACGTTTTGAAAACGTTCGATAGTGGTTATGTTCCTCAGCGATAAGTTAATTTAAAAATTGATTTAGAAGATATATATGTTGCTGATTTAAATTTTTTTTGTGTGGATGATTTATTTTTTTTTTTTTTCGTTGAGTACATAATTTTTTGTCTTGAACAATATATTTGTATATTCAAATATAAATGAGGAATAGGTTCTTGTAATATTTTTTTTTAGTTTAGTTCAGTTCAATTCAGAGACAATCATTTGACCCAGTTTGTTTGTGTGTGCGTTGTTCACCTTGAATGACTAGGTTACCAGATGCAGTCCCCAAGGTCGTCATCAGCAAGGAACTAACCTTTGTTGTGACCGTCTCAAATAGCACCCAATACCCACATCTCCGTGTAACCCGATACAAGGAACTAAAGTATGCCACACATTGTCGGTCAAATTCGTGATGTCGCGCGAGTGCCCATTAAACAGACTAGATAGTGTATCGAACGAAATCGAACGTTTACGGATATAACGAACTTTTGAGCCAAATGTGAAATAAAATGGTTTGTGGTAATAGTAACTGAGTTAGGCAGTTCATAACTAACATTGCCTTGAGAAGCAGAAGATCCCAATATTGAAGTCAAAAATGGAGCGAGAAATTAGTTACAGAAGAAAGCGAGAAACGAAAAAGGTTTTTGTTTATGGTAGTAGCAGTCTAAGAAGGATGACCAAATCCGTTGGAGAAGAAATCGCGAAGAGTTGAGAATATTGGAACCAGAAGAAGAAACCTCAGAAGGAAGAAAAAGAAGAATTTGTCTTAGAAAGATAGAGTGACCAGAGATGAATCACACTCTGTTTAGATATGATGCCGACCGAGGAAGAAGCTTTACGAAATATTGATGATGTTAAAACAAGAGTATAGACACAATACCAATGTATGTTTTGTGGAAGGTGCGATTGGAAGATTATCTCCGCCAATTCTCAGTTAGGTTACGCCACTTCTCAGTTAGGTTACGCCACTGGTTCGAGAAGACGTTCGTGTTGAGACAATTATTATGAGTTCGGTGAAGTGCGACATGGGTGTATCAAATTACATACCATTTGTGATAGACAAATACCTTGAATGGACATCGAATGAGCAGTGCCGTGCATATATCCCTCGAACTGTTCGATAATAATGGACGATATAATAAAGGTTCGAAAATTCATCCTGACGAAAAATCATTGGTTTTTTTTTATATTGGGTTGCTATTAGAAGAAGGTTCACTAAAGGTTATTTCTTTATCATGGGTTCACAAAGAAGGAAGCAGTGTCCACGCTGAGAGGTTGTTAGGAACTACCAAGGAAGTGCGTGAAAGTTTATGTGAAAGTCAATTGCGAAAAAGTGGCGGTGTAAAATGAACACCCTTGTGGTCTCTGAATTGGTTTTGTAGAATGTTGTATTAGTATATTTATGGGTTAATGAAATTTTTTTCATAGTTTGAATTGCATGATTTTTTTGTTTAGCGCCGAAGGAACATACCACTGTAGTTTGAAAAATAGTAATGTGTAGTCGTGTGTTTTAATTATTATTTCATCATTTGGTTTGAGTTGAATTTTTTGTCATGCCCTCATGTTTTAATGTGATTTGATTTTTTTTTGTACTGTTCTTTGATTTGAATTGAGTTTCATATTACTACTGATAATTGATTTGGTTTGATTCTTATGTCGTATGCTCATATTTGATTTGATTTTTTTTATGTTTATGCTGAATGATGAATTGATTTCCTCTTGACTAATGTTGATTTCAGTCAGTTTTTGTTTGCCTTTCTTTTGCAAAGTTAATTATTAGATTTTAGTGCATGCCGCTTGTACTTATGAATATTGCGCATGTTAGGTACGTAATTGTAAGGTAGTTTAAATGGGAGACGATGGACAAGTGGACCCCTGAGAGATGTGTTGGAAAAGTTATGGCAACCGATGCCAAAACTTTTTCAAAGGGGGAAGTAATGTAATGAATCAGATTTAGCGTAAGTTAATGAAAGTGTTAGGGCGTCGAACTCCACATTCCATAACACGATAATATAATATGATATACCGTAATTATTTAGATTTATTATTTTGCGATAACAGACGGGAATTGTGTATACGAACACAGGATATATGCTAAGCAGAATCGTTGGTTATCAGGTTAAGTTTTTCATAAAGAGTCACGTAGAATCTCAGACAACTTCCCGGTGTAGACTTACAGTCGTCGGAGCGAATGCTCAAACAGCACATAAAGAATCATGGCCGCTGCGAGGAAAACTGCAACTAAGAAAAACCCGAGCAGTACCTCCCTATACACTAAAGAAGGGGAAGCAGCGAATCTAATTGGGTGTAAATCGAAAACACCAAGATGGTTCACGTATAGACCAATGGCTAGTAGAAAATTCCATAAAAGTATGATCTCGATATTTTCAGATCCGCCGGAGAAGGAGACAAGCGAAGTTTCTTTTTTTGATGGGACGAAACAGAAAGTCAGTTACTGGGAAAGTCTTAAGTCGAGAAGACTTCCAGTACTCGGTTTTCGGTAAATTATTCAAAAACAAAGTCAGAAAAATGAGTTATTCCAAATTGGTAAAGTGTAAATTTAAGTAACTGATCAAGTTTTACGTCGAGAAGACTTCTTTCAGTTCTCGTTTTCGGTAAATTATTCTAAAACAAAGTCAGAAAATTAGTTATTCCAAATTAGTAAAGTAAATTGAAAACTTAAGTTTGTTCAGTAATACGTGATTGGTCCAAAGAGCGCCGAAACCTAAAAGATTTAAGAATTACATCGTTATTAAATTTCCTCGATTACGTTCCGTCGGTAGCCCTGGTACAGAAAATACGTCGTCGCGAATTTCGGGAGTGAAGTCAATTAATCGAAAAGCGAAGTTGTGATATTGCGGTACAGTTAAGGATTAATCAGCCTACATCATCGCCGGAATCAACCACCGAGGATAAAGGTCAGATATTTTTAATACGCTCTGCTTATTTTTGTTTGTGTCTTGGTAGAAAAGCTGCACGAAACTGCTTAAAAAAATATCGAAGGGTCCAAAGTCCTGAAATCTCCACTATTTCTAATTCAATATCATAATTGTTATTTTGTTACGTTATTCGAAAACCCTATAATCTCCCTAAGCTCAGTTGATTAATAAATATAAATTGTCCTTGATTTTGACGAGAGCTTAATCTTGTATTTTGTCTGAAGTAAATAAGTTCAGATTTTTTTTATTGTTGAAGAGTTAGATTTTTTTTTGTTCCTTTTATTCATTGACCGGATTGGTCCGCAACAGTGTGTGTAAAGTTTTACATAATTTTTTTATTTTAATATACGTCTCAAATTGAACCGCAAGAAGTTTAATTTTCCCTACTTTCCCTTAGAAAATATAAACACTAAGTCCTGTCCCTAGTGCGACGGGCCGTACCCACACTTTCTTCATTCAGGAGAAAGATCTTCAAAATTTTCTTAACATCTTTTTTTTTTTTTTTCATTTTAAAGTAATAACACTCCTTGATTGGTGGAAAGCCGCTCTTCCGTCAGATCTCGAAGGGGGTGTTCATTACATAACAAAGGAAAAAATATCAGCTTACGACAACATTATGAATGATTATGCGTACATTTCCGATCACGAAGCTTTCCCGATTCATGGCTTCTTCACTAGATTTGATTATCTTCATGTTTAGAAGATTTTCCCATCCTCAATCAACAATTCCCCCACGAAACCATAAATCTTCTTAACAAAGAAAGGGATAATGCCATATATTACATTGACTCTGATGACCGTTTTTCGAGAAACTTCTAACCCACCGCCTATTGAAGCTTTCTACAATAAATTGGATGTACGAAATGTCCTCGAAGAAGCTATATGCGAGCTAAAAGCTTGTATGAAAAATTTTCAATGTCAGAATTTGGGCGAATATTCGGATCTTATATGAAAACAGACATTTTATTGTTAGCTGATGTATTTGAGCAATTTCGTTCAAGCACTCATGAGACTTATGGATTAGATCCTGCACATTATTTCACCCTACCTGGAATACGTGGGATGCAATGTTGAAACATACAAACAGAATTGGAGCTTCTCACAGATGTTGATATGTTTCTATTTGTTGAACGAGGAATCCGTGGTGGTTCTAAGTCAAGTGTGCGGTAAAAGGAGAGCGCACGCAAACAACAGGTATATCCCCGATTATGATCCCACTAAACCAGAGAATTACCTCATGTACTTTGATGTAAACAATCAATATGGATGGGCAATGTCATAATACCTACCATATGGCCTATGGGGGTTTTCAATGGTCTGATACAAATATAGATGTTACCTCCGTACCTGATGATGCTCCAGAGGGGTATATTCTGGAAGTGGACCTCGAGTATCCAAGGGATTTTACACGATAAACATAAAAATCTCCCCTTCTGTCCTGAACATTATAATTCTAAAACTCAAACGCAAACAAAATGCAAAACTTATGGCTACATTACATCGAAAGAAGAAGTACATTATTCACTATAGAATTTGAAGCAAGCTTTAAGGAATGGATTGGTTCTCACTAAAATACATCGTGTGTTAAATTATTCAAGCAGTCAGCGTGGCTCAAGTCATACATCGATCTAAATACTAATCTGAGAAGAAGGCAAAGAATGAATTCGAGAAGAATATATTCAAATTATGAATAATGCTGTATTCGGTAAGTTAAATTATATTGATATGATTTCCTATACAAATATCTAAATACATTTTTCTGTATTGTTATAGGCAAAACTATGGAGAATATTATGAAGAGAGTTAATGTACATCTTTTAATGAAATGGGAGGGCGATATGGTGCTGAAGCTTATATCTCAAAACCTGAATTCAAGAACTCTGTTATTTTGAGATGAAAACTTGTTGCAGTTGAACTTCGGAAACTTGAAGTATATTTAAACAAACCAATTTATGTGGGAATGAGCATCCTAGACTTGGCTAAGACAACTATATATGATTTCCATTAGACTATATGGATGAAGCGTTTCAGAAAGGGCTATACCATCTTATATACTGATACAGAATCGCTTATATATGAGCTATTCGAAGATCCTTATGAAGTGATGAGAAGAGTTTGCCATACACGATTTGATACCTCAGATTATCCCGAGAATAACTCATATGAAATTCCTCGAGTTAACAAGAAAGTCTTAGGCATGATGACCGATGAGAATGGGGGTATTCCGATGACTGATTATGTGGGTCTCAGATCTAAACTGTACGCAGTCAAAATTCACATGATGAGATTGCTGCGAAGAAACGACAATGGGAAACAGAAGGATATGAAGTTGATGAAATTGAAACTATATATGTGCCGAAATTATGATGTTTACCAAGAAGGCTAAGGGTATCAAGAAATCGATTGTAAAAAACAACATTTGTTTCGATGATTACATAGAATACATAGAATGTCTTGAAACATGGAAGCATAAAATTATCAAACACAATTTGATCCAATCAAAAGAGCTTCAAGTGTATTCATTAACAAAAAAATATCGCTCTCAACCCCCACGATGACAAACGATATTTGCAGATGGAACATTTGAAACACTACCTTGGAGTCACTATTCGCTCGATAAACGGAAGAATGAAGAACCAGATGAGCCAAGAAGAGATTTCTAGGGGAAGTATGCCTATGATGGCACCCTTAACGAATTATTTACATTTTCATTAAAGGAGTATTTTTTTCTATGTCATCGAGTTTACAGATTTACTGCTACTCGTATGTAGCATGGATTCTTATATATGTAGTTTCAATATAAATTGTTAAAAATTTGGATTATAGCACTTTTTAAATTTGGCTACGGGTGCCATCATAAGATCACGTATGTCCTTTGATGGCATATAACTTAAAATAAAATGATATTATTTATTGAAATGTTTTTTTGGAGAAAATAGCAGTCCTATTTCATGAAAATGAAAATATAAGTGTAAAAAACCAAATTTACATTCTTTGGCATCGTCAAAATATAAATATAATTTTTTAATCACAATTCACATACGAATATGATTTGCACTAGCACACTCGGCATGGCACCAGCTGGCGCATTTCTGGCAACGCAACCAATTCTCTCTTGGTCGAGACATGGACAACAGCTCAACAATAAAGACAAACCGCATCTGAATCATCGTCATAATGTCTTTCTTCATTTTCCTCATTTTCTTCTACGAACTTGATCTGTCTTTTGACCTTTCCAGCTAGCTTCTCTCTCTCTTTCTTTGTCTTCTCTTCTTCTCCAACTTCTTTTCTTTATGTCAGAGGTTGTATTGAGGATTCCAACTTTTCCTCGTTTTCTTCTTCCCTGTTCACTGTTGATTCTGCAACAGCAGTTGGCGGTGGTGAGAGTTCTTGTATGATTTTCAATGATCTCGATACTTCACTTGAAAACCATTTTCATTATTTTCGGATACCTCTAATATTTTTGCGAAGTACCAGGCTTTGGAGGAATCGTCTCTTGATCTTGATTCTTTTTCCTATGATGGCACCCTATGCTATCATAGGAACACTCTGGCTGTGCCATCATAAGCATAAGTAACATATATTTTTCAACAAAGCGAAAAAGGTACTAAAAAGACGAAAAAACCTAAAAACTTTCACACTGAAAGCATTATTGTAGAGTGACTAAAGGAAAGTATAATCCTTTTTTACACATATTTTTTGAATATCCAAATAAAACGAAAAAGAATGAAATAACTATCATACATCAACACTACCCAATTGATTGAACTCTTATAACAGTCACAAATTGCCGCGTATTCAAGGGAAACTACGTATATCAAGAGTAAATGCCATTTGGCGTACAAACTCAGTAAATATAAGTTTGTTCAGTGGATGTTAACAGACTTCTTTGAAGTGTGCCATCATAAGCAGGATGCCATCATAGGCATACTTGCCCTATATGGAAACATTATTAACCGGGTGAATCCATCTATCTTACTTTTTATAATGCAATAAACGATCAAATGTTTCCTGGAGTGTTTCAATTCCCCTATTTCTACTGAATATGACATCATCCTTATCATTTATCATATTGTTGTAAATCAGCAGCCGATTACTAACTAAATCAATCCTGAAATAATCTTCAAATGACATTTTATTGGAAAAAGGAATTCAACTTGTCACGTTCAACCTTGAATGGGACTTGGAAAAATTTTCGAAAATGATCATTCGTTTAAAATCTAACCATCGATGTGTACTAGGGGGTGAAATGGTGGATGCGTTTTTCGAGTCAACTACGATCTCTGTGGTACCGTATGTCTAACCCCATTCACGCTCAACATGGAACTTGTACAATTTTTGCGTTCGGATTTTTCAGATGTTCTCATGTCTAACCCCATTCACATTCAACCTTGAATGGGACTTGGAAAAATTTTTACGTTCGGATCTTTTCTATGAACCACATAAATAACCTTGAATTAGTACAATTTTCGCGTTCGGATTTTTTCAACGAAGATATGAAATCTTAGAGTAGATGTTCTCATGTCTAACTCCATTCACGTTCAACCTTGAATGGGACTTGGAAAAATTTGTACTTTCGGATCTTTTCTATGAACCACATAAATAACCTTGAATTAGTACAATTTTCGCGTTCGGCTTTTTTCAACGAAGATATGAAATCTTAGAGTAGATGTTCTCATGTCTAACTCCATTCACGTTCAACCTTGAATGGGACTTGGAAAAATTTGTACTTTCGGATCTTTTCTATGAACCACATAAATAACCTTGAATTAGTACAATTTTCGCGTTCGGCTTTTTTCAACGAAGATATGAAATCTTAGAGTAGATGTTCTCATGTCTAACTCCATTCACGTTCAACCTTGAATGGGACTTGGAAAAATTTTACGTTCGGATCTTTTCTATGAACCACATAAATAACCTTGAATTAGTAAAATATTCGCGTTCAACACCTCGCTCTGAATGTTCCAACGGAACTTGTTAAAATTTTCACGTTCAACCCAATTTCATCGCTTCCCCCTTCTCACTCCCTATTACCAATCCCCCAACTCCCCATTTACCAATCTCCCAACTCCCCATTACCATCCCCCAACGACCACAATACAATTGTACAATTTTTGCGTTCGGATATTTTCTAGGAACCGAATGGGGAATTGGACTTGATGAAATATTCGCGTCTTTTCGACGAACCGTGTAGGTATGTTCCAATGAAGATGTGTACCTGTATCAACTATACCACTTATTCCACCCATGCATCAACTTAGATGTAGCTTAGAGGTTAAGACGTCTGATTCATAATCCATAAGCACAGTATAGACACTAGGCAGTAGTTGCACTCCCGATAAAATGAACTGAAATTTTTACTCCAAGACGACTTCGCGCACCATTTCGCCGATCCTAACCTAAAAAAGGATTTGCAGCGGTAATTTGAAATTATTCGAATTTTCATTTTCGACAGCTTAATTTTTCGCAATCTTCAATAATTTTATATCGGGATGACTGGGGTCGATAGTGTTTTTCTGGTGGTGATATTTTGAATGATTCAGGAATGGATGTATGTATATTCATTATTGAGATTTAGGAATTAGATTGCCTTTCGTAATTTGAAATGAAGAAATGACTGCACAATTTCACCAAATGAAGAATATTTCCGAAATGAATGGAAATATTTGATTTAAAATCATTAAAACTTATTATTGTTGCAAAAGAACGTATATTTATTGAGCACACATAATAATTACCAATTTGTTCGAACTAAGTACTGAAATTTAATAATAATAATAATGTCAAATATTAGGTTCATTCTTATAAACACACAATCCTCGAAAATATTAAGTCAACATATCAAGAACCTACTTTTGCCAAATGTGTTTAAACACTATAAGTACTTTTTTTTAAAGGAGTTGTTGAAAGACAGATTGTAGGAATCGAACATTTATATTTATCATCACATATATACAATAAAAAATATCATACAGAACTGAATAATCTAATTAACAGCAAATCAAATTTAATATGATTACAGGTGTTGTAATTTTATTAATTTTTTTTCTTTTCTATTTGTTTTTTGAAGAAGAAAATTCCTATTACAAAATTTCAAAGAATAATAAATTCTTAGTCTAACAAACAGGCTCAATAAATAATCCATCGGAAAATTGACACAAGGGTGTTGGAAAGATGAGCCTTGCTTCTCCAATTCTTCTTTCAATTTCACACCGATATTATTT
Organism: Propylea japonica; assembly: GCA_013421045.1. NCBI lineage: Eukaryota > Metazoa > Arthropoda > Insecta > Coleoptera > Coccinellidae > Propylea > Propylea japonica. The sequence goes on from CM024240.1 coordinate 43,365,047, forward strand.
TGTATGGATAATTTTGGAAATAATAAAATAAAAGAATTGTCTAACCTATTTATAAATTCATAGAAGCTGTTTGGTGGCATTTTTAAATTCCCAAATAACTCTCCCTCCTTGAAATTCCTCAAATGACAATAAATCGTTTCATTTGTAAGGTCTTTTTGACTTCTACCATATTCCTCACATACATTACAATTGTGTTTCTCTAAACATTTTTTTATTAGATAACCACAGACATATGCTAAAACATTTTTTCAGGTAATTCCATATCCGTGTAGTCCTTGGGTTTCAGCGTTAAGACCTCAGAAAATACAGTATTTTCTGGAACGGATAAGGAACTATCTGAAGTTTCTTCTATTTCCAAATCATTGAAATCAATGAGCACTTCCGAGAGATCTTTGATGCAATTACCTCCTTCAACATGCTCAAAATATTGGAGACAAAAGTTTTTTTGAAAAAACTTCTGAACTGTGTAGGAGTTGGATTCGTTGCATTTCCTCCCTGACTCCTAATGTTTCCGAAGAAATTTTCCACAGCATCTTGGTTTATGTACCTTATTGTATTCATGAAGCTCATTCTCGAATTCAAATCTTCCCAAAGTAACAAAATTGCTGTGATCGTTTGTCTCCAACCGGTTATAAACCTTAAAGTATTCGTCACATTTTTATCTCCCTTATAAATGTTGAGGTTCTCGAAAATGCTCAATGACTTTAAGAGATGGTTTTTTTGCTCTACAGTACCTTGATAAGGTCTATTGAGGAATTTGGGTGAATCAAAATTAGAAGCATTAAGAATATCGAATAGTTTATCCATATCCCCAATAAATTCCGATGTATGAATGGCATCTGATGGGAGAAAATGAAAGGATACCTACTAGTGTTTCAATGCCGCATGCTACAGAATTACTCAATATTTGAGCAGCAAGTGAAACGTTCATTGTCTGGAAACATGTAGGATAATAATAATAAAGTTTATTTGAATAAATAAACATGTTGTATCACAGAGATATATAAAGGTATTATAATCTGTTCGTGATATTGAAACTAAAAATATTCTAAAATTGTCCCAAGAAGAAAGAAAAAAAAAGAAATATCAAAACAAGCAGCACACTCAGGTAACAGGACAATGAGATTGAACAGTTTGTTAGTGGTCACACTTATCAATTTCGCACTAGCTGTTGTATCATATGTCACAATCGGTAAGTATACAATAAATAGGTCCAGTAGGATAATGTCAGATTCGGTAGGTATAGCTTGGGATATTCACTATGCAGTGCGGTCTCTATATTCAGTTGTTGTTAATCAAGTTATTGATTAATGATTTTGTTTTGATGTTCATCCATGCCTTGATTTTTCTTTTGAATGCTTTTTTATTCTTTATATTTTTCAAGTCTTCAGGAATATGTTGAAAATTTTAGGTGCAAGATAGCTGAAACTTCGTTGTCCTATAGTCTTGCTGCATCTGGGTATTTGGTAATTTTCCTTATTCCTAGTTTTGTAATTATGTGGCAATGTTCTTAGAGATATTTTCTTAGATACGATGTTAGATAGAATTTTAAAAGCATAAAGCTGTCTTACATCATGTACCTGCGCAATAGCAAATAAATCGTTGGTCGAGTAAGTAGGTGGTTTTCGATGAATTATTTTCAAGATCCATTTCTGGATATTTTCCAATGGTTTTATGTGGCTTTGGTAAGTACCACCCCCACCCAATGATACCATAGCTAATTAATGATTGAACCAAAGCCTGATAGAATATCTTCAAATATTTAATATTACTCATATACTCACGTAAGTATTTGAATTTGAATAGTAGACCCCTTATTTTATTAACAAGATTCTTTATTTGTTTATCCCATTTCAGTTGCTGGTCAATAGTAATACCCAAATATTTAATGCTTCTTGTTTCCATGATTGAAGTATCACTGTCAATCGTAAGATTTCCCAAATTCGGCAGACCAGTAGCATATGAACTGAAGACCATATATTTCGTTTTGTCGATGTTTAAGGTAAGTTTGTTACATTTGAGCCATTTGTTTATTTCAAGAAATTTTCTCTGTGCTTCTTCCTTCAATTATTCCCACGAACTTCCCCTGAAGTGAATTACTGCATCATCCGCAAAACAAATAGCGTCCTCTGATTCCTTCATTTTCAGAAGACTGTTAATATATATAGAAACAGTATGGGTCCTAATACTGTACCTTGTGGTACTCCGTGAGTTACTAATCTCTCTGCACTTTTTGAATGTCCTACTTCAACAACTTGTCTTCTATTTGATAGATAACTCTTAAGTAACTTGAATATAGGCCCTCTAAATCCGTATTTTTCCAATTTTCCCAGCAATCTTTGATGACATACAGTATCGAATGCCTTACACAAATCTATAAATATACACAGAGATGGAATTTTTTATCTAGGCATTCATACAAACTGCCAGTTAGTTGTCTTATTGCATCTTCGGTTGATTTTCCCTCAAGGAACCCATACTGTCTTTCATCAATTATGTTATATTTCTCGAGGTAATTCATCATTCGCCTTTTAATGCACTTTTCAATAACTTTCGCCAAATTCGATAGTAGTGTTATAGGCCTATAGTTTGTAATTAGTGAGCGGTCTCCACCCTTGTAAAGAGGTTTGATGATGCCTAACTTTAACTTATCTGGAAAACACCCACTTTCGAAGCACATGTTTACCAAATACGACAAAGGAGCGGATATTTCATGTTTTATTTCTTTTAATGTTTCAGATCTGAATGAGTCCGGAAATTCAGCTTTTCCAGATTTAAGCCCAGTTATGATATCCTCTATTTCCACTGGATCCACAGGAATCAGATAAAAGAATTACATTGAGTCGTGATATCAGGTTCTTTATAATCTTGCGAAGAGTTTATTTTATCTGAGTACACTTTTCCTACACTGCTGTAATGCTCATTAAATGTATTAGCCATATCCTTTTCATCCTGAATATGGTTTCCTTCATAGCTTATGTGTTTTATCTCTGTCTTATTGTTTTTTGAATTCCCACATATATTTTTCATGCAACTCCATATGGCTTTTGATTCAGATTTATTGACATCGACAATTTTCTGTAAATAATTTTTCTTTGCGTTCTTTATTAAAATTTTGAGATGATTTTTATATTTATATATTATATGTAATTTTAAGATTTCGTTATTTGGATCCTCTTTTAAAGATATATATATAGTTCATTCTTTCTTTTTATTGCTTTCAGAAGTGACGGCGTAATCCATTTTTTACGTTTTATTTCATTTCTTTTTAGCTTCACAGAGTTTGTATTATTTAATATATGTTTCTGCAAAATTGTGATGAAAAAGTCAGACACAATGTTAACATCCTTTTCTTTATACATCTGTGACCACGACTGTTTTCGTAAATCTTTCTTCAAATTAGCATAGTCCAAATAAATTTTTACTCTACTATCATAATTTTTACTTGTGAGCATTTTATTACCAGAGTCCATAGTAAGTATGATTGGAAAATGATCCGTTATCAAATAATCCAAAATATATCCTTTTATGCCATTTAATTGATTTTCGGAGTGACGTTTTTTGATGAAAATATGATCTAAACAGCTGTTCCCTGCAGGTCTTGTGCACTTATTTATAATTGATATGAACCCAAAACTATATAGAATATTTTTATATTCATCAATTAACTCATTATCATCCAACAGATTGATATTCATATCGCCTATTAACACATGCGTTTTAACATGTTGTTTGTCTTCCAGATAATTGTAAAGATCTGTATTGAAGGCATTCACACACGTTCGGGGTGACCTGTAAATTGCTGTCAATGTAATGTTATTTTCCCCATTTATATTTATTTCGATACACTTATTTTCGCTCAGAGTTATAACCTTATTTGTATGCTCTATTCCTTTATTTATGTAAACTAATACACCGTCATTTTTGTTCAATGATCCTTCATTGTATATAGTTTGGTATCCATCTATACTGAATATTTCTAAATTATTTATTTGAAATGTTTCAGTTAAAATTATTATGTCAAATTTCAATGAGAGTTTTTCTAGAAGGACCAATAACTCATCAAAATTTTTGGCTGCGCTTCTTACATTCATGTGAAAAATTTTCAACTCCGTATTTCCACCATTGTACTTGAAAGTGTTTATATTCTCTATTATCTCTGTTTCGTATCGTCCCTCCTCATATTCCCTGATAAATGAATTCATGGCTTACGAAAAAAATGAAAAAAAACCCCACAAAACCACACAAATAAGCTCAAACCAATATTAAACTAAGTAGAAAGAAAAAGCAGATACATACAATTATGTTCTTGTCGTGGTAGTTCTCAATTTCATGCCCAATTTCGATCCTTTCTTATTTGGTGATATTTTTCTAGATGGTCCTGTGACCTTGGAAGGCTCGGCGATTTTCCCAGACTCTGTGGTGTCAAATTCGATGCTTTTTTCAATGAACCGCTCACTTCCACAGTAGTTTCCGTGGTTTCCCAGTCCGTATCAAAATCTTCTCCACATTCGTTTTTATCGGAATAACTTGGTTTTTCCGAAATTGAAGGTGTTGAGGGAGCACTATGGGGCCTTTTTTCTGGGCGGGTGTTAATCAGATCCTCGACACTATATTCCTTGGTGCCAACTATGAGTCGATTTCCTTTAATGAACGATTTTACTGATGTATCCTTTCTTGCCTCTAGAAGATTCGTTTTCAATACTCGGTACTCGTTGCGTTGTGCTTCAGTTGAGTCGTTTGCTATGCTAATTGCAGTTCCTTTCAATAATTTGACCTTGGAAAAAATTTCTTTCTTTTTCAGAACTGAAACTAACTCTACTTGATAGGGGAATCTCGGCTCTACCAAGTCTGTAGCAATCACTAATCACTTATCTGTAGGTCTACTCCCAATAATCTACGCAGCTCAGCACAAATCGAATCAGGTGAAGTCTCACCAATTGGTTTGTCCAATCCAAAAATTATTATATTGTTTTTTCTATTCTTTCGGTCCATAAACTCTACTTTTTCTTTCAGATTGTAGTTTTCTCTTTCCAGCTGATCAATTCTATCCCTCAGTGAGTGAATCTCCAACACAAGTCTAGCTTCGGACGCAGCGATCGATCTTTTTACTTCATTTCTATTCTTGATTATTTCTTCGTATGAAAGTTTCTTGCTGAAGTCCTTCGCTGTTTCAGCTGTATTTTCTGCTCATTAAATTCGACAGCGTGTGATACTCTTTAGGAAAATCGACACAGCAGATGATTGTTGTAGTTTATACTTGAATTGTAGGAAATTCGAAAAATCAATCACCCGGGCTTTGACAACTACCGCGAAAATCTCACCAATCACTGCGACAGCATAGTGATTTCAAAATATCACAACTTTAAATATTATTTTTCACGATTTCTTCACGAAATTTAAAGAATTCGACGGAGCAAAATTCGACGTGTTTATCTTCATTGGAACAGGATTTATATGGATATCAGAGATCCGATGAACAAGGCGATTAATCCTACCTACATCGTACTCATATAATTTTTCAATGTATTCTTTTTTATAATTTTATCTCCCAATTTAAAATTATACTTGAATAAATTGTTGATGATGAATTTGAAAGAAATGTTCACTTTCCAAGTACACTTTAAATACCAGCACATTCAACAAATTTGAATTTAACCCTTTGAGCCCTGGTAGTTCCACCATGGAACCACACTTTTGAAAAATTTCTGGTTATGTCCTAGTTAGCGATGGTTGGGAACACTTAGCATCTGAATATTCTATAGAGCCATCTCTTAGCCTAGGCAGTGATTAGCATTCCAAATAAACTTAGAGTAAGTATCTGTAATCTCATTTCCGTCAGCTGGTTGACGATTTATAACCTTATTTTGAGAGTTACTTTGAAATCAATGTAATTTTGTTCTTTTGAATAATGTCAGGTAAGTGCTTTTTATATATACGGAAGGCTAATGTATGTAGATAATATATATACATTCTCTGAAATAATCTTGTGTAATTTAGATTTAATTTCGTACGAGGAAAGTGGGAGGTTCCAATTGGAACCACCAGGAAAGTAGACAATTTCAAAAATTCATCTTTGTAATTCTATTCTTCTCAGAGAAAAGGAAAAACTGCTTTATTGATCAGAAAAATTTGACGCCAGACGAGGCCATTTATCTGAAATTCTCTCTGACAACTACTCTGTCACATCTGGAGCCCCAGCGGATAATGAACTCGAAGAAAATTTCGTTGGAAAATTCCAAATAGGCGATAAATATGACTTCTCGCCGATTTGTGATGAATTGATAGACGATCTGAATAACGAAGACCGACAGTACGTAAAAAGTGACGAGCAGCCAGTGAGCAGATTCAAAGTCAACGTACCAATAGAAAAAAAGCTGGACAAATATGCACATATGCCAATCCACGGAAACAAAGTGAGATGTACTCATTGCAGTACACGTGCAAAACCCCACAGAACACGTTGGCTTTTTTCTACTTGCTCTGTGGAACTTTTTTTTGACTGAAAAGTCGAATTGTTTTTATGAAATTCCAAAAAAAACTAAAATCTAAATATTAGATGAAATGTTGCTATATTCCTAGTGGTTCCAAGTGGACCCACATATTTTTGTAAATTTTTTCAAATAAATATTGAAAATAATTATGTGGTGCCTCTTTTGAACACCTTATGAGTCACATTTTTGAAAGAAAACCCCGTATTCAAAGGAATATAAATTTCGGGCTCAAAGGGTTAAACCACAGAATTTCTAAAATTAAAGTACATATAATATTTTAAATTTATTAGTTTTCTGTGTTTCGAACTGACTTGAGGTTATGATCTGCGAAATGGTGCGCGAGGCGGAAATGGATTAAAAAATTTCCACGGAGTGCAACTACTGCTTAATGTCTATACTGTGCCATAAGTCTCAGGTTCGAATCCCGACGAAGTGAAAAAATTTATATTAGTGTTACGCTGTGTTACTACGACAAAGTGACGTCATCTCGACCCTCCCTCACCCTCCTACCCCTCCTCACCCTCTCACCCCCTCACTCCTTCACCCTCTCACCCACTCAGCATCCGACACCTCGTACACGTCTACGTCGAACACCCCTGAGTTTCGAAAATTACCATTCTTGCAAAATCGACCTTAGATTCCTTATGGGAATTTACATGTAAAACTACCCCTATTTGAGCTCGTACCGGTGTTGCACATCTACTAACGTTGTACATTATGTGCCGCGCCGAAGCGGCGTTTCACCAGCAGGGTACCTTCAAGGATTTTTAAGATTTTTATTCCATAGTTTTGCTTCCGTTTTGCTTCGTTTTTGCTCACCACTCAGTTTATTTTGCTCACCTATATATTGAGCTGTTGACAATTCAAAGTGCCCTGTTGGTCTAACATTAAACCATCAGCAAGGCACCTTCAACGAATCTTGTTCATTTTGCTCACATATACTCTGAAAGATTCTTGAAAAAATTTTTTTTGGCCCGCCCTAGCAAGTGAGGTATCTGCGTTTTGCTCTTTCCAAAAATGAAATCAGTTTTTCTCAACGATTTTTCGTTACCGAGATATAGACCATTCAAAGTGCCCTGCTGGTGTAACGTTACACCAGCGGCACCCCAAACGGATCTTGCCGATATTAGTGACATTCGAAAGGTCTTGTTTTGCTTCGTTTTGCTCACAAATCTGTTCACCAGCAAGGCACTTTGAATATCCTATATCTCGGTAACGAAAGATCGTAGAGAAAAACTGATTTCAGTTTTGGGAAGAGCAAAACGCAGATACTTCACTTGGTAGGGCGGGACAAAAAAAATTATAAGTGAGGCAAAATGAACAGATTGGTGAGCAAAACGAATCAAACGAGAAGCGAAAGTGAAAAGAACCGTTACGAGAACGTTAACTATGCTGCGCTGCATCTTTTCGCCTTAAAGCTCGGCTGCACAAAAATTATTTATTTTTCCGCCGACCTCGAAATAAAAGGTGATTTTAATGTGTACGAAATTGATCATTAATTACCCATTTTAATGCTCAATTTTTTGGCTATTTTAATGTGCAATCCTCATGGCAACCGTTCACAAAGTATTCAGAAGCACTACGAGAAATGTCAAAACTCTACTGGAACATAGATACATAGAAATTTCATGATGACAAATGTATGTCTTGTGCAGAATGAAAATGTATTTCAATCAAGAATTCATACACAATTCATATTGAGATCGTCGGAAAAATCTTGTAATCAACTCGGTTATTAATCGAGCGACTAATGGTCTCGAACTATTAAAGCGTGAGCGGAGCGAAAATATCTTGACCATTAGTCGCTGTCTTTAATAACCTAGTTGATTAAATAACTATTAACGAAAATGCCAAAAAAATCACTTTTTTGATACTTTAGCGCCACCTACTTTTTGTATTTCAAGTCAGACGACTTCGCTCCAATGAAATAAAATGTAGATAACAATGTCCTCTACATTTTTTGTTGAATAAACTTTTCTCTAAAACTCATAGATTCCGAGAAAAACGCATTTCAAAATGCTTTGGGATTTTCTTACAACCAGGAGGTGGGATCACTTCGGAAACCTGGCATTAACATTTTTTTATGGCCCCCTATCGATTTATGAAATCAAATTTCTGTAGGTCATTTTTCGAAAATTTCAATATTTTTTCGTGCTCTATTTATAATGTGTAATTCAAACGTTCTTATAATGAGTTAGTCGATATTTCTTAGTTCGTCATTCGAATTTCAAGAATCGGCCACCTGATTTGTATTTGGAAACCCGTACAACCAGTTGAGCAGTGGTATATTCGACAAAGTTACGTGCTATGTTTCTGATGAGATGAATGGTAAAATTAACGAATAATATGGTTGTCTCTCTAAAATCGAGTAACCGAGCAGCCCGACACATTGAGTCAATGCGTCAGGCTGTGCGTAATGTCAACTGCAGAATCTGCATAGGAGAATCCATTCCTGTCCGAAACGAGGCACGTAAATCTTTCAAATATACCACTGTTCAACTGTACGGCGAAATTATATCTCTGATGTATTGAATTTCGGATGTTTCCGATGTGAATTTCCAAACCTGTATGAGTTATATAATATTAAACTAGTTAAAACTAACGCATAACCCATAGGTACTGATCATTCAAACTCTTGGTTTTATGCTCCTCTTTTCAGTTTTGAAGTTCTCTTTTTGGATGTAGGTAATCCAAACATCTATACTAATTGTTGAGACGGGTGTAAACGTGTTAGATGAAAGATTGTATAAACCAAGAACTGTTGAATTATGACATGTGAAAACTTCTGACTTCGCCACAGTTTTATTTCAATTTTTTAATTTTTTTTCAAGTTGTTCCCTTTCTCTGGCTTTCGTAAAATTCGGAAAAATACATCTAGATATACAGTGGAACTTCCCTATAGCTAACGTCTGTATAACAAATTTCTCTGTATAACGTATTACGTTCAAGACATTGCACCTTGAATCTAAATTCCATGTTGAAAACCCTCTAAAACGAAGTGAATTCTCTCTATGACGAAATATTCCAAGAACAAGAACATCACCCTTCAAATGGGTATTGGTAAAACGGTATAAGGGTGGGTTTTTTTCCATAATTATGCAGGACGTAGGTAATAAATCCATTACGGCAGGCGGATGGATCCTTCCGAAACGTTAGATTCAGCTGGAAATGTTGATAATGACGGTTTCTTTAAATGATTTCGTTAACGTCGATGTGAATATTGTACCAAATTAACTTCTAACTGAAAGGACATGTTAAACAATGTCAAATGCGGTGTTCGAGATCAATACGAAAGCAGTGATGATACCGACAGCGTTGATTTGGAGGGACAACCGGCCGAAAAACCAAATCGTGAAGCCTACTTCAAGCCTTCAAAACGTGTCGTCTCGCTTTCCGGTCTATTGAAGGGGGTCCGGAAAATATTTTTGAATCTTTGGAAAATGCGAAGTTTTTTTTATGAGAATAAAATGCTTTCTAGTTGTACAAGTCAAACAAAACTTACGAATTATTTGCCCAAATAATCGTGAATAGCTATGTATTCTATTCGTACCTACATAAAATGCCTATAAGCTATTAGAAATGCACTAACACACCTTTTAGAGTATTTATATGAATTCACAATAAAAAATGCAATTGCTTTTTTCAATACTTGACACTATAAAAAAAACTTCCGTATAACGAAATTTCTTTATAACGAATTTTTGTGCGGATTTAGCGATTTCGTTATAGGGAAGTTCCACTGTATATTTTTCTGAAAAATAAAAGTGTGAAACAGAAAAACTTGAGTGGTTATAGGGACTGGGACTGCCTATATGATAGCAACATGCCATAAGCAGGGTCATCTAAAGAAAACAACACCTTGATTGCCGACTTTAAAATGAAAATATAGAAAATCATGCGGACTTCTCAATTTCGAGGGAGAGGGAGAATAGCATTTCCGTTTTTTCATCCCCGTAACTTCAGCCCCTTAACAGGGCCAACGAAGGTGAGCTGAATACTTTCATTTTGAATAGGATTGAAGCATGTTGCGATAACTAATTTTGATCGTATGAAGTGCTATCGGACCTTGAACTTTTTCTACAAAATACACTTTGCAAATGAAATAACTACGCGCCGCATGTGTTTGGTCACGAGTTAGCGATAATTTAAGGTCATCAAATATACCTAATATTATCGACAAAAACACCCAAACTTGGAAGTTTACCCCCTTAGTTTTGGAGTAGCCCCCATTTTAAATTTACTTTTTTATTTTCGTTGACCCTTCCAAATAATATCGATTTCTTTGGACATAAAGGTCCTACAGATGTGAAAAAAATGTTTTTTGAAAGATGATACTACCACCTTTCATTGAAGTATTACAATATAAGAACATTCAACTTGAAAACGCCATAAAAAAATTCTTTAAAAAAGTTCATAGTGAAAATATGTACTGATTTTCTCAGTAAATCCGCAATAGTACAAGAACTAGCACATTAAAGTATAATTTTTTTTCAATGATTTAACACGCAAGGACACAAGCTACAAAACAACACTCACATCATTTCTGTAAGTTACATGATTTGAGAGTTATTGCTGTTCGAACATGACCCTTATGAAAATTGATAAAATAAAAAAAAACCTCAGTACTGTACTTTCGATAATTTTCAATGATAAAACAAACAAATTGATCATAAAAATTGCTCAAAATGGCCGCCTCTGCTCTGTAGACAGGCAGTGGCCTTCATGGCGACCTGTCTTGTGTCTTTTGCACGCGTAGTGATCATGTTCGAGCAGCAATAACTCTCAAATTATGTAACTTACAGATATGATGTGCACATCATATCTGTAGTTACATAATTTGAGAAAAGTTCACACTCATGAGTGTTGTTTTGTAGCTAATATCCTTTCGCGTTAAATCATTGAAAAAAAATTATACTTCAATGTGCTAGTTCTTGTACTATTGCTGATTTACTAAGAAAATCAGTACATATTTTTACTATGAACTTTTTTAAAGAATTTTTTTATGGCGTTTTTAAGTTGCATGTTCTTATATTGTTATACTTCAATGAAAGGTGGTAGTATCATTGTAGTAATGAGGGCGTTACTTAGGGTTTGAAGGAGAACATCATCTTTCAAAAACATTTTTTTTTCACATCTGTAGGACCTTTATGTCCAAAGAAATCGATATTATTTGGAAGGGCCAACGCAAATAAAAAAGTAAATTTAAAATGGGGGCTACTCCAAAACTAAGGGGGTAAACTTCCAAGTTTGGGTGTTTTTGTCGATAATATTAAGTATATTTGGTGACCTTAAATTATCGCTAACTCGTGACCAAACACACTGTATAGTATTCGTGCTCCTGAGCTGTTCCAGTGCTTGTGCGCAACCAAAATGGCAACCCGTACCCGTATTCCAAGCTTTTCAGTTACTCAGGACTCAGGAGCACGAAACTTTTCACTCCTGTATAGCATATAATGTAATTATTTTTCATGCAAAATCACCGCCTGAGGTTTCTCGCACTGAATTACTATAACCCTGTACACAAATAGGCACACGAAATTCTTTGAAGTTCATGTATGTTGATCCTCAGACTCAGAGTAATGAACATGTTTATTACTCTGCAGTTGTTAGTTGTTCCAAAAAAGAGTGTAGGTATTCATTAGCCCCATTTCGCACCAAGCCAGTCCAGTCCAGTCGAGTCAAGTCACTTCAGGATTGGAACTATTAACTTCGTTCAAAATCGTTTAAAACAAATGAATGTGAAATCTAGTTTCATACTAGGCCCTAGTGTGAAACTAGATTTCACATTCCATCTGTTTTAAACGATTTTAAACGAAGTTAATAGTTCCAATCCTGAAGTGACTTGACTCGACTGGACTGGACTGGCTTGGTGCGAAATGGGGCTAACTCGTATATGCGTCAATAACTTAAATGAAACATTTTCTTATCAAAATGTAATATTCAAACATTAGGTGTTTCATCTTATAAAAGTTTCCTTTGCTCACCGATTGGCTAGGCGTAAGTTGGCTGATTTCGAGCTGAGACACAGAACATAAAAATTCTGAGACTGAAATAAAATTGACTGACATTCGACAGAACGCATAGATTTATAATACTAACTATAGTTCATTTCAAAATGATTGGCATCTCGGGCGGCTGTGAGAAGTCGAAAATATGTTGGTATCGGTCCGTTCGGTGAATTTCGATTTGCCGATTTTAGGTTGGTGTTGAAAATATCACTGACTTTGACTTTTCCAAATTTGTAAATAATCTAAGAGTTAACCTATTGAAAATATTTCGAATTTATTTGTTAATATCACTTTATATACTTGATTTAATCGACAAGTGGATTTAAATATCTCTTAAATCTACTTTGATTTGATTACTGAATTGAAAGAGATTCCTCTCATCTTACTGCAAGGGAACGCCAGGCAGTGTATCGGTGTTAGCAGATATTTCTGCTAGTATTAATGGCATTGCGCTCGTTTTTCAGGTAAACGATCATGTACAATGTGTTTTCTGATTAAGTAAGTTTTAAAATTTCAGATTTCTCCTAGAACTGTCCGAAGAATTTCGGAGAAAAAAGTAGAAGGCAAGTTGCTAGAGCCAGAGTTAGCACTGGAAGGAAACCTATTCCACATGATTATACCTTCAAAGAGACATTAAACGACTTTATTTTTTCTAAAATCAAAAACAATGAGTGTATTTGATGGATTTTTACCTGGATGTGATCTAATTCTTGACAGTGGTATCAATGATACGGATTAGCATAAAACTATGAATGGGGAACTATTTCATTATTGGATTACTGAACAATTAATACCTTCTCTGCAGTTATTCGATACAAACTGTGTCATTATCATGGGTAATGCACCATATCATTCAATCAGAGTTGATTATATACCTACGACTGCTTCTCATAAAAAAGTAATTCGGCAAGGGCTACAAGAACATAAGTTTCCTATAAATGATAAACTTAAAAATACTTCAATCCTTTGTTGGATTTTATAGAAAGTTGAATTGTTAATACAATTTTGATGTTTACTCAAACAGTTATTTTACATGTTATGTTCGCTTCGGAGCACTGCATTCAGAAGATAATTCTAATATGTAAATAAATAGTAAAATGTATAAGTCTATAAGTATTCCACTGTACTTTTAATAATTATTTTCAATGAATCTACTATTGCATATAATATTTCTGTCTCCAATTAACAATAAAATTCTTGAATAATGTTCTGAATGAATTTTCTCAATTTTGTACCGAAGCTTATTTTAGTTTTTCACTGTAAATTGTCAGTTTTAAGCAATGTTAAGTGTGTTCCTTACCCATACGATAAGGATTGAAACAAAATTTTAACTTTTGCTTCCTCTGAATTCCAAACACTCAAAGGAACTTAATCAACTTTTATCTAAAATGACACCGACAAGACCTACAAAAGCTAAATTGACAATCGTTTCCAATAAAAGCCAAAATATTCACCATTTCTCTATTCTAGACTTAGGGAAAACTGTGTGTCATCTTTTGGGGATATGAAGAAATAGTACTCAATTAATGTAATGGATATGTTAAATCAACAAACAAATACTCAATTATTCATATCAAACCTAACCAAGGCATATGAATGAATGAAATCATTATTTAATCTGTGCAATAGTATATTTTAAAACAAGTATGATTTTCATACAAAAATGATAACATCTTGTGATCCACATGTTTCACTTTAATTTTAACACCTTTGCCACACACACTCGGTTCATATTTTGGCTATTCAATGAAATATTCCTCTTACTAAAACAGACAGAATCGGTGATAAGTTTATTAAAATTATACAATGTAGTACAATTAACGTATATACTGAATAAATTCTTTAATTTGTGTTTTTGTCTTATTATGTATGACAAATTGGTCCACACTTTTCAAAGTATCAACAAGTTCTTTTTGTTTCGTTTCACCAGTTTGGCTATCTCAGTTGAATTTGAGTTGAACACACTCATGTTAAGTTATAATTACAAATAAATTTGTCAGAGAAAAGAAAATATATCTCAATTATCTTCAATAGAGTCTCAATCTTCATCGGTGAATTATATGAATGACATCTCATTAGAGTACTTTGATAGTTTATAGTTTTGTTTATTGAGGCACTGAGGCAGCGACATAGTAATAAAACCTGAATCCCATTGATTGAACTGGACTGAAATATAAATAACTTTGTTTATTTTTCATAATATTCACAAGCTTAGGGGCTATACCTATTTTCTTTCTTCGCTCTTTAGCTGCAAATGATGGTAAATACGAAAATTTGTCAATACAGTGTCAGAAATTATATACTGCTGGTAGGTTTAGAGATTTACACAATCCTAATGGTATTTAAGAATCAGGAACATTTTCAAGCTCAGGAATTTGCTTTGGAAAATAAAAATATTGTATTAAATATATTTCTAGGTTATGTTTATTCATTTCCCTTCTCTGACTGATGAACCCACAGAAATTTTTGGTGACTTTTTAGTAACTAGAAATAAAGCCCCGACTGGACTTTCATGGCTTGCTCTGATGACAATCATTTTGAAACGAACTATAGATAGCGAACATGTCAAAATTTTGAGGCAAACGGCGGCCATTTGCAGTTTGGAGTGAATTGACTAATTTGAGAGTTGTCAATTTTCAACGAACTGAAATATCAGAATTAGCGAGGTTATACCGTTTTTGAGGAATCTATTGTGATAATCATCATAATGGTACATTATTTTAATAACTAATCACACGAATCGAAAAAAATTATTATTTGATATAGACCGAAATGTCAGTGTTCACAGAACACTAATATACAGAGTTCGTTTTTCATCATTTCTTTCAAAGTAACGTCTATGTTTCAATCAAAATTCGAGCACATATGGCATAAAACATCAAAATATTTGTGGTTCACTCCAAACTGCAAATGGCGGCGATTTGCCTCACTTTTTTCTACGTGACAGTAAGGAAGTTCGACGTCCAGTTAGTATTATAGGTCCATGCAGAAACGACGTTTCACCACAGATAATAATAAAGAGACGACACTCAAGATCCTGATGAATGAGGAATTGGAATTTTTAGAAGCTGCTGCAACATTTGCGTCTGCGTGAAGTCAGATCAAATAATATTAAAAAATTTTATATTCTATGGATCCGATCATAGATAAATGAACTCTACTTATCTATGGATCCGATAGATCATTCGATTCTGTGAATTCTGAAATAACCCCACTTTCCGGCCTTCGTGTCACTTATTTGAAAAACAAAATGTTTGAAAACTGGATGATCTGGAATCTGGGTGTATCATGTGATTTGGAATCATCATAAATCATAACATAACATTAATAAAATATATAATTTTTCTGGTAATGTAAGAGTACGTATATTCAAGATATATGAAGCAATAAAATGAAAAGGAGATTCTTTTCAATTCTCTTACCGATTAAATCTTATTATGTGAATAATAGTGTAAGGAACTATGCTAGATTTATATCGAATGATAAAGTTGTTCATCTAGATAGTAATACGGTTACAGGAAGATTAATGCTTTATCTTAAACCAAAACCAACCGAATCAAATCTAAAGACTAAAGAATGGAAAGCTGAAGAATTGATAAGTATGATAAAGCTTAAAAGGTTGAACAAACTAAAAGTTTCCCATATAACTTTGACATCGCTCATCAGATCCTTCGAAGATGAAACATTGATCAAAAGCAATAGAGAATTTTTCAACATTCTGAGACTGGTAGACGAGGAATGCTGTTCTCGTCTCAAAAATCTCAATACTGAAGAGCTATTGAATTACTTGGATGCTTATATGGATTTAGTGCCGCATAGAATTACCCAATTGAAATTTTATGATGAAGCAATAAATCAATTATTTGTTCTGAGAGATAATTTGAAAGGTAAAGAATATATGAAGTTTTTATTTTATGTAGCCCTGATGAAAAAAAGTGCAAAAAGTCAAAAAATATTGAGGCAAACATTGTCATGCTTGAAAGATGCAGATATCAAAGAGTTATCATGTGAAGATTTGTGTATTATTGCAAATTCAACTTTCAAAACAAGCACAAAAATAAGTAACAAGAATATATTGAAAAAAATCAAATGTTATTTGAATGATAATTTAATGCTTCTCAAGGATCCTGCTATTTTTGTAACTTTAATCAAATGTCTAAGATACAATCGTTTCTGTGATGAGGATTTACTTGCAACCATTACCTGTGCCTTATTTTTCAATAAAGCTTTTGAATTATACACATTTCAAACCTACTGCCATCTATTGGCCCTGTATTCAGACAACTTGTATTATGATGAAAATTTATTAGAATATATATCTAAGAAATGTATGGAAGAAATGAATGTTACTCGGCTTATGGCACCAGAAAGACAATAAGAAGCAAGGACTTAGTCAGATTCTTATGGGGAATGAGCAATCTTAATAGCCATCATTTGAAGAAGGAAGACTTCGATATGATAGCATCTGAAATAATACAATTTATAGAATCGACAGAGTTAGATCTCAATGGAATAGTAGATTCATTTTGGTATTTATGGATATTAAATCATAAATGTTACAGACTGGTGCCATATCTTCTGAGCAGAAGAAATGATCTAGATCAGAGTAAGTTTTTTTCTTTATTTCATAATCATACACAGTGAAATCTCTCAAGAGCGGTCACTGTTGGTTCCAGCTTTTTTGCCTGGATGTGAGAAGGTGCAAACTAAATACTAAAAAGAAAAAAAAATGGAAAATTTGAGAAAAGCCCTGAGCAGGAGCTTTTGAGCGCTTGTTCATTGGTGGAGTAATAAGACTATTACCTCAAAATTTTATATGGGACTTGAGATTGATACGTAGGTATTAAATCCCGACCATAAACTAAACCATTACGATTGGCAGATAGATTCTTCTGAAACGTTGAAATCAGCTTTAAATATTAATAATGACAGTGTTACTATGAATGATTTCATTGATGTCACTGTTTATATTCTAACAATCAACTTCCAACTAAAAAGCACATTTTAAACAGTGTCAAATGCAGTGTTGGAGATCACTACAATAGCAGTGATGATACTGACAGCTTTGATTTAGCAACCCGCCGAAAAATCAAATCGTGGAGAGGTACTTCAAGCCTTTAAAACGAGTTGACTCGCTTTCTAGTCCATTGTAGGAGTTCCGGGAAATATTTTTAAAACTTTGAGAAAATGCGAAGTTTTTTGAGAATAAAATGTTTTTTAATTGTACCACTCAGACGAAAATTACAAATTATTTGCCCAAAGAATTGTGAATAGATATGCATTGTATACGTATACCTACATAAAATGATTACATATAAGCTATTAGAAGTGCACATACACACCTTTTTGAATATGTATATGAATTCACAATAAAAAAATGCAAGGAAATATTGCTTGTTTCGTCACTTGACACTTTAGAAAAAATTACTCTGTATAACAAAATTTTTTGCAGATTTAGCGATTTAAAGGGAAGTTCCACTGTAATTAAAAAAAACTTTCATGGTTCTGATGATGCGATCGTCTTGAAATCTGGCATGAACATTCAGTATATCAGTCATGATTCAAAAAATAAATTTCACTCGAATCGGATATCCTCTTATGGAAATATAAAGATTCTTTTTTTCCAATATTCCAATGGAATTTTCTATGGTTCTGTTAAACTATGGCCACAAAATTTTGCATTAGGCTTATTATGAGCATCTTGCATTTGCATTTGGCCGCAACATTTTATCTCGATTGGTTTTGTTTGGTGATATTGAGGAACAAAATTTTTTAAATAGCCAGCCATATTTTATGGGACACGCTGTACGATTTGGCTGGTTAACATACCTAACCGAGGCATATGAGAACC
Organism: Propylea japonica; assembly: GCA_013421045.1. Classification (NCBI taxonomy): domain Eukaryota; kingdom Metazoa; phylum Arthropoda; class Insecta; order Coleoptera; family Coccinellidae; genus Propylea; species Propylea japonica. The sequence continues at coordinate 43,383,400 of CM024240.1, forward strand.
GAACTCACCCTGAAAAACTCAAATCTCTAGGACAATCCCTTCTCAAGTTATCGTACTAACGGCCTGCCCCACGGACAGGATTGAATTTGACTACGGATTCGTCATCATCCAATCGTTTGAGACCATTTTCGGCTCAAAATTCTAAAATAACAGACATTTGGGCAAAACTATATAGTAAACAAATCATTTATTATAATTGAAAAGTACTCCAAAACTCATTGCAAACTGATGAATTATTTTTTTATGACATATTTGTCAGCTCCTCTTTTAACTTCAGAAATATTTTCCTCGGCGCCATGGATCAATTAACGTATAAGGTCTATAACTTAGAGGATTCTCCGAAATTCTCTTTTCTCGGTTAAACCAAGAAATAACTACGAGAATCTTCTATGAACACGTACGTTTGTATTCCCTTTTCGGCGTTTTTCAGAATTCCGAGTTCGTATCTGAGAGATTTTTCGGCACTTCTGTGAAAGTTATGGTGTCCTTGTCCGTCGATCCGATAGGGTGTCCGCTCCTGAGTATAATCATTGTTTAAGGACTTCAACAATGGTATAATATTACAAGAAAATTTCTCGGTTCCAGTTAATTGTCCGTTTGAGGGCAGTGTCCGCATATGAAAAGTGTCCGCCTAGAGAGGTTTCACTGTACTCCCATTTCACAGATATAATAATGTTTGACCTCATTGTAACATATAGTACGTTCACAAAAGTTTGAGCCCTCGGTTGGCCCCATGACAATTTGGCATATTCCACTGTGTATATTACAATTTTAGATTATTATAGTATTCATTTTGAAGAGTTTTGAGCTCCTGAGCTGTTCAAGTGCTCGTGGGCAACCAATGGCAAGCCGTATTTCCAGCTTTTGAGTTACTCAGGAGCACGAAACTGTTCAAACGAATAGGCTATATGTTGTTTATTTTCTTGTTCGTCGGACGAGGCCGGGTACATTCGGCAACGTTTACTTCATATTACGTTATGACAGCAAATACTGCCAACTTCAGATAAATAAACAAACGCCTACTATGCGCTCAAACTTTCGTGAACGGACTATAATTAATTCGAATTAATGAGTGATTGGATGTACTCAGGTTCAGAAATAATATTCCATATTAAATAACTTGCATTTTTTCAGTACCCGAAAAAATGAGTAGCAGGCAGAGACTGAATCAGCTACTAGTCTGTATGTACCATGAAGATCGTCCTCTTTTTGACAAACTCAATTTGAGGCCTAGAGGAACCACAAATTTTGTCATTTCTCAACATTTAAAGAACAGACCTTGTCTTCAGAATGTATTGAGAGCTCTAACCACCATCGGAAAGAAATCAAATATGAGGTTTGAGCTCAATTATCAAATACCACATATGAACATTCTGGGTATTATAGGTTACAAGAAGAATATACATAAATGTGTTCATATTGAGGTATTAGACGATTTCACAACTTTAACGAATAGCAACGGAAGACCTAGTGGCCTTATGCAAACTAAATTGAGAATATTGGATGGTCTGAAGAAGCATTGATTGTGGTAAGTTTTGTAGTTTTCACAACATATTTATACATTGAATTAGATTTTACTGATTGGAGAGGCAATATTATACGATCAAATTTATGATGAGGACACTGATAATACATGTTCTGGTGCTCTAAATAGCTAAAAAATTACATAGGTGTGCTGTACTTTGAATTGAGGGATTAGAAACATTCTTGGGGAATAAGATGCTGAATCGAGAAAGCAAGAACATTCAATATCCTTCTCCCCAATTCGTATCCCTTCTTTATGAGGCAAAATGCTCACCAACATGTACACATGAGCCAATACTTACAGGGATATGTGGAGTCCACTATCGAGTCGTGGACTTCATTGAAATATTTTTGTTGAAGGCCACTCTCTTTATCTATAAGAGGGAATTACCAAGTTTTACAGATTATTTGTTTCCTAAAAAATAATAATCCAATAATGAAATTACTCACTCTGGTATCATGTAAAGAGCCTGGAAAGCCAGCTGAAATATTAATAAATAGCATGGTAATTGAGTGCTGAGATTTTCATAATAGCTATCCTACGGATCGTCTGACCATAGACAAACTAATAAAATAGATGAGCCACTCGTATATTCCGCGACATCTGTCGGAGGAGGAGACTAATACACGAAAAAATTATTTTCAATTTGATAGTTAGATGTCGTTGCATTCATGGAAATCCTATCGAGAAAATAGTAAGTATGTAAAATCATTATTATCAAAAAACCTTTGAATTGTCAACTGACACAAGGAGTGGTTTGACACGTTCTTTTTGAAATATAATAAATTTCGATATGCCTGCAAGAGTGAAGACGTGCTGTGTTATTAGATGTGAAAATCGAGATGCAAGAAGGTAATTATAAAATTTACATGTATATTCTGTTAACTATAAGAATTAAGATACTCGTAGTTTTCAAAAAAGTTTTTCATGTATTGAATAAGTTTAGTCGGTAAATACTCATATTTTGTATTATTGAATTCATTATTTTTAGTTTTTGAGAATGTTTTCAATGCAATTATTAGTTTATTGATTAGATATTTATGAAATAAATCTGTATTTTCAATTGGTGATACCTATTTCAGTTAATAAGTTTTTATTATATCCATAATTTGATTATTGATCCTCATTTCTCGATTCCAAAAGAAAATCAGATGAAAGTTCGTTGCAGGTATTATTTTCATGAAAATAAATTTCCTCACTCATCGATAACTTGCACGAATCCATTTCTGATTTGCTTTTGGAAATTGAATTTCAAAAACTTTCTGCCTCTTGTATATGGGCGTACCTACAGAATTCTTTTTGAGGCAGCTTTACGATACAGATTCCTTTTTCAATTGAGCTTTTTTCACGAATTAGTAATGTTGTACAAAAAAGATGGCGTTGAAGCTTGTTCTACTAGTGTCTCATCTATTCTCCGTTTAGTTAGTCTTCTGCGTCTCACCGTTTAATGGAACATCCATCAGAGGTTCCTATAACGCCTGAAAAATGTTAAATCTCAGATCTCAGTAAAATCTTTATTATGTATTGGTTGAATATTGGGGCTCAATTGGTAATTTATTTTATTTGGAATGGACAAAACATTGTTTTAGATCAATATTTGCAACTGATTTTTTTTGGGAATTTTGATGAACACTAAATAACATTTAACTCACCAGGAAAACTTTCTCTGCAATATCTGAGGAAGACTATTAGTTATGAACTTGTTCATCAATTCCTCAGACATGATCTTCAAAAACTTGATTGAAGCATGATATAAGAAAAAGAATCATTATTATGTATGTATGTATGTATGTTATGTATTCTTATATCATGGGTTAAAGAAGCATGTTCCATGCTCTGTTGAACATTTCACATAAACTTCGTCAGAAATTGAAAATATCGTCCTATTTATTGCTAAATACATATGCAAAACATATGAGCGCAAGGACTTTTCCATTTGGAAAATGTTCACTTCAGTAATGTTTTTTTCCAAAAATGCTCATCAAAGCATATCAGTATTTTTTCTTCTACCGAAAGAATAAAAAAAAATCATTCCTAGGGATCCATATTTCAAAATAAAATTCACATTTAAAATAATCACGATATTTTAAAAGAGGCGGCTACTTTTAAATATTCATACTATAGGGGCGTTCGGCATCGACATCGGACGTGTCGGATCGATCTAATTCTAAACCGTTTGTTTATTACATCCGGATTGAGGGGAATACACATCTGTACCGTTCGTCATAAAAATCTGAGCAATCGGACGTCGATCTTTTCGCTCGGTCTATTTCGACGGAGCAAGCGATTTCATCCATAGAGTTTTATGTTTTTTATATATTTTTTGTTTTATGTTGAGTTTCCCGATCCGACAACCGATAGATTAAAAAATTTTAACAGTTTTATTCTTCTGTTTTCATTTATTCATTAAAAACTCAATTAATTCATTAAAATTTTTCAATATAGCTATCGTAGTTATAAATGGACAGGAGGAGATATTGCTTTCCCGTTTCTTTTTTTTCGTGTAATTAATCAATTAATTGATCAGGATCTTTCGGTACATATCGGTTATTATATGTTCTGTGGGTACAACTATCGCCGTATTGAACGACCAGAAGGGGATATTGCATTACTCGTTTCTTTTGCATTCAGTGCCTTTGCACCTAATTATTTAATTGAGATTTTATGGAAGAACTACTAAAAGGGTGAAAGTATCGTTAAAAGATGAGCATATTTCCCAAAATAGTGATCTTTGAAAACTCATAATCTATAAAGTAGAACAGAGCAGTATGTTCTGTGGCAGATGCTCTGTACCGTTCGTTTATTCCCAGATATTTCAGATTTATCTGTACGATCTGTGGTCACGTGACTAAAAAATCCGTCCGCTCGCGGAGGTCAATGCCGAACGCCCCTAATGTCTCTTCATCTAAGAGTATCATTCCTATTATTGTGCAGTGGTACTACCACTCATGACTCAGGGGATCGATTCTTGAAATATGTCGTGTTCGCGAATCGACAAATGTCGACCAACTTAGCAGGGAAGTTGGTCGGCAATTGTCGAATCGCGAATACGACATTATTCAAGAATCACCCCCATCAGGGGATGTTTTCCAACAAAACACAATGACTATCATTCTCTTTCCATCAATTACTGATAATAAATATTCAGGTACCAAACAAACTCAGTTATGGTTTCTCAGCTCCAATTTTCGTAATAAATTGAAAACTCACCTGATGACGAACACGAATAATAAATATAACCTATGTATTATGGGATGGGATATAAACAAAAACTTTAGAATTCGAGCGACGATAACCGGTTGATCGTTCTAGATCAAAAAGGGCCAAAACTGAGGGCTGATGACCAGTGGTGTAGCTGGGGTGACTGGCGCTCTTGGCGAGACTAGTGTTAGGCGCCCTTCTAGGATGGGTGGTTTGGCGGTCCTCCACCGGAAAATGTTCAATATTTTAAAGCAAACTTCTTAACATATTTTTTTTTATGTTACCATACGAATGTAGATATCTGGAGCAAATACTAAAATCGTCCGAGTTTTCAGTAATTTCAGAGTCATATATGAATTAATAGGAAAATTGTAAATCTCCTAAATTAACTTACACGTGTATGTTTCTACTCTTGATAACGGGTTTGAAAAAGGTAGATTAACACAAATGAAATTAAAACAGCTCTATTTTTTCAAAACAATGGAGAGTATGGCTAGATTTGTCAAGAAATCTTGCCCCATCGAAAACCCTATAGTTATTTATTATACAAGGGAAAAAAGTATTAGATTTTAGCTCGAGGTGTGTTGTTTCCCGACGCGAAGCGGAGGGAGACAAAAGCTGAGAGCTAAAATCTAATATTTTCCCGTGTATAATACACTATTTTTTTCTGTGACAGGAAAAACGACCATTTAATAGTAAAAGAAATATAACTGTCCACGAAATTACTTTTTTCCCCGGAAAAAAAGTGAGTACTTTTTTCCCGGCTACATAGAGAATCATTTTTTTGACAGGGAAAAATAGTTATTTATTATACAAGGAAAAAAAGTATGAGATTTTAGCTCGAGGTTATATTGTTTCCCGACGCGAAGCGGAGGGAGACAAACAACCGAGAGCTAAAATCTAATATTTTTCCCGTGTATAATACACTATTTTTTTCTGTGACAGGAAAAACGACCATTTAATAGTGCAAGACACATAACCTCCACCACGAAATTACTTTTTTCCCCGGGAAAAAAGTGAGTACTTTTTTTCCCGGCTACATAGAGAATCATTTTTTGACAGGGAAAAAAGTAATTTCGTAAAAAGTCATATTTTATGACCTGTCAAGAGATATAAAATGTCACATTTTTTTCCCGTCACAGAAAAAACTAATTTCGTAAAAAGTCATACTTTGTGACCTGTCAAGAGATATAATATGTCACATTTTTTTCCCGTCACAGAAAAATAGTATATTATATTATAAGGATTAAAAGTGCATATTTTTTTTACGAGCAATATTTGCAGTTGCGAGGCGCAGCCGAGCGAATGCAAAATTGCGAGTTAAAATAGGCACTTTTAGTCCGAATAATATATACTATATTTAATTATAATATTAATATATTTTTTTCTCCAACCAAGTCAAAATTACAATAAAATTGGTTTTAGTGAAAAATCGTTCATAATTTGGTTATGAATTTGAACACAGAATCATGACAGTGATTGTCAAGTAGACGTCAAATGCCATTACTTTTAATCCGGAGGATTAAAAGTAGCGTTTTTAATCCTAGGATTAAAAGTGTTGCTAAGTAACGAGTGAATTTTTGTACGGTAAGGAAATGTATGACTTTTGCACCTGAAAATAGTACAAAAATGTCAACATTTTTTGATGGTTGGAGAAAAAATGAATTTTATCAGCTTTAGTTTGCTGAAACTTCGCTCACAATATGTAACTGGGAAAACAGAAAGATTCTGAGAGCAGGATTGATATTTAAAAAAAGGTGTTCTAACTTTAGTTCTTGAATTCTCCTTGTCAGATCCATGGGTCTAGCTTTTTCTAGATTCTTGACTACTGAAAAGGGAAGGTACCATTCTCACAGATTTGTATAAAATCATGTACACACTTCGTCAAAGGTTTTGCCCTCCTAGGTTGAAATAAAAATAGGGTGTCCCATCGAAAAAACTTTAATTTTGAGTAATAATTCAAAAACCGATAGTTAGTACCCTGAATGCAATAGTTTCAAAATTATCCTGTAAATTCAAAAATTAACATATGTATAATAATCAAAAAACGGTTAGCACCTTCAACTTTGGCTTGAAAAAGTAGCCCATAAATTTCTAACGTGAAATTTTATATCTCCAACGGTTGCAGAAATACCCTCAGGAGACAGCGAAATAAGGATGTAATGTACCGGGTGTCCTAAATTCGTTGTCTAGTGAGGGGATCTCAGAAACCCGAAAAATTGATTACTTCAATGAATTTTACTGAAAAAAGTGCCGGTATAATGATTAAGTTTTATGTTTATAATTTCAATAATGAAGATTGTATGAGAACTTTTCATTTGATGCCATTTTTCAATTTTCTCTAATAGCTCGAAAACGTTTCGACTTAGAAGGTTCGAGCCGAAAATGTGCCACTCATTTTGTTCTAGCTCATCGGGTTTCTGAGATCCCCTCACTGGACAACGAATTTAGGACACCCGGTACTTAAATGAGACATCCGGTATATCTATTTTTTATGATACTCCATAAAATATTCAATTTATTCACTCTTATTTTTTCATACCTATCATTAACGGTTTTTGAGTTATGATTTATTATTCGAAATTTTAGATCAAATTGTTACGAAATTTTTGTTTTGTTTGCTCAATATTTGAGATATAAGTCAGAAATTCAGCAAGTCATTAGATATTGATCTGATCTATGTCAGTGCTTTTGAATTGTAGTTGTCAGTTATACAGTATAGACCAAAAAAAGATCATCATTTGTCAAGTTACAAAATAGAAAAAGTCTGTTTTTTCAAATTAGACGCCTAGCATATTTTTCAATTTTTGGAATCAGTACAACACACTCTACAATTTTTCTATTCACTTCCCTATACCTATCTCAACTGGATTCCGAGTTATATTTTTGGTTCATCCTGTATAACTGACAACCAAATTCAAAAGCAGTGACGTAGATCAGATCAATATCTAATGAGTTGCTAAATTTCTGACTAAAATCTCAAATACTGAGCGAGCTATAGCCATTTTCGTTACACGCTAATTTGATCTGAAATTTCGAAAAATAATTAATAACTCAAAAACCGTTAAAGATATTTAGGAAAAAGTAATAGTGAATAGATTTAATATTTTATGGAGTACCTATCATAAAAAAATAGAAATACCAGATGTCCCTTTTGAAATAACAAAGTTGTTGCCAAATTGTCAAATGTGAAATTATTCTAAAAATGTACATCACATGCTCAAATATCGATCCACAAAATTGGAAATCTTTATCATCAATAGTTTCCATAATAATCTAATAGGCCACTCACCTTGGGACACCCGATATACAAAATCATTGTTTGTCGAGATAGTAAGATTCACTAGTAATGCAGAATTGCAGAAGAACTCATTTAGCCTATTCGTTTTGAAGAGTTTTGTGCTCCTGAGTAACTCAAAAGCTCGAAATACGCCTTGCCATTGTTTGCGCACAAGCACTGGAACAGCTCAGGAGCTCGAAACTCTTCAAAACGAATACTTATAATTGTTGTTTGAAACGAATGTTATTTACTGTTTTTCAAAATGATGATTCGTAATTTGTTTCAGATTAAGGAAAACGAAGTAGAAGACCTGACAGAATCACAACTTGAACAGTTCCTAGAGAATGAATTGAACCTGGTTTGTTGAATGAATCCATACTAGTCTAAAAATATATTTATATTTTCATAGTCAGTATTATAAGTTTGATTTGTAAAAGATATTTTTATATGTGATATACTGAATTGAATAATAGTCAAAATTTGCCATTTATATTTGCTAATGATGCTTTTTTTTAAACTTACTTGGGGCAGTTTGCTTGTGGGATACACTCCATATTATCTTGGTTTAGGATTAGTCCTTCTTCGCAATAACAGCCAGGTACACAAGCTTTTGTACACGGTTGGGGCTCAGGTTTCTTGCACGATTTGGACATTTTGACCCACAATCATTCCAAAACAGATTTGGGTTGCTACATTCGCCTGAAAAATGAGTAATGAATCAATTGATTGAGATAAATCACATTATCTGAATTAAATGAACTTCGAAATCGCTGTAATGAAGCACAAAAATGTAGAATTGCGAAAACCGGTGCCAATATCAGGAAAATCATAAGAATAACCAAAAAGCCCGTTCGGCATTGACTTCCGCGAGCAGATGGATTTTTTAGTCACGTGACCACAGATCGTACAGATTCATCTGTAATATCTGGGAGTAAACGAACGGTAGGTACAGAGCATCTGCCACAGGACATACTGCTCTGTTCTACTTTCATAGATTATGAAAGTTCAAAGATCACTATTTTGATTAATATTCTCATCTTTTAACGATACTTTCACCCTTTTAGTAGCTGTGCCGTAAAATCTCAATTAAATAATTAGGTGCAAAGGCACTAAATGCAAAGGCCACAAGGAATGCAATATCACCTTCTGGTCGTTCACTACGGCGATAGTTGTACCGAAAGATCCTAATGAATTAATTAATCACAGGAAAAAGAAACGAGAAAGCAATATCTCCTCCTGCCCATTCATAACTACGATAGCTATATCTAAAAATTTCAATTAATTAGGTTTTTAATGAATGATGAAAACAGAAGAATAAAAGTGTTAGAATTCTTCAATCTATCGGTTGTCGGATCAGGAAACTCAACATAAAATAAAAATACAGGGTCTTTATAAATGATTGTAACAGCGCAGTTGGCTTTGGATTGAAGAATACCAATCTATAACCAATCAGAACATAGCATGATCACAGAATTCTGTGGTTTGCATAAACCAAAGCCAACTGCGCTGTTACAATCATTTATAGAGACCCTGTATATAAAAAACATAAAACTCTATGGATAAAATCGCTTTGATCCGTCGAAATAGACCGAGCGAAAATATCGACATCCGACATCCCTAAACTCTAAAGTAAGGTTAATGATCATAAACTGCAAGGGAAGGGATATAAACATAGAGATCCTTTCATTCCTTTCCCCATTTTTACCTCTGTTTACCTACATTTGACAGGGGCTATATAATTTGTTCTTTATTGACCTGAGGTGAGATTGTGAGAACCGAAAATATGGAATAGTCGAGACCACTTGGAAGTAGGTACTTTACCCATCGTTGTCTTTTTTCCGTTTACCGAAAGAACACCCTGTTTTATAGGTGTATTGAAGGTTTGATGACAACATTTTGATTTTATCTCGTGCAAAATTCCTCATCTACTTTCACCCAATTTCGAAATACTCACTCGGACATTGTTCAATAGGAACACATGTTGTGTTTTGATAATTCAACAAAACATATCCCTCTTCGCACTGACATAATTTTTCAGTGTCTATCTCTTCATTGTAGCATGGTGGATTCAAAAATTCGCACGTCGGATGACAAGATCGCAGGGATTCTTCTATTTCGCATTGCTCTGCAGCCACTAATTCGACACCTACAAGACAACAAAATAGTTAAGTATTTAATCAACTAGTTCATTAATGAAAGCAGTTAATGGCCAGGATATTTTAACGCGCGAAGGGAGCCGGGACTGTTGATAGTTCGAAACCATTAATCGATAGATTAATAACCGAGTTGATTGCAAGATTTTTTCGACGACCACACTATGAATTGGGTATAATTTCTTGATTGAAATAAATTCTTATTCTGCACAAGCACAAGACATACAAAAAAAAATTGTAAGTAGCTTCAGTAAGTATATAAATCTTCACTCACAAAATGAATTTCACTCGAATCAGATATCTTGTTATGGAAATATAAAGATTCTACTTTTCAATATTCCGTATGAATTTTTTATGGTACTGTCAACACCATGGTCACAAAATTTTGCATGAGGCTTATTATGAGCATCTTGCATGTGGTAGCAAAATTTTATTTCGATTGGTTTCGTGTTGGGTGAGAAATTGAGGAATAAAAGTTTTTAATGGCCATGTTTTGTTGAACCCCTTGTGCGATTTGGCTGGTTGACGAACTTAACCGCGGCATTTGGGAACCGAACTCACCCTGAAAATCTCAATTCTCTAGGACAATCCCTTCGAAAGTTATTGTGTTTACTTTCGGACGGACGACCTCACGGACAGAATTGAATTTAACCACGAATTCGTCATCAGGGAGTCGAACCCTATCGTTTGAGACCAATTTCCTTTTTTGTATGCGCGAAATGAATTTCTCTCATTTTCTCTTCATTTGAAGGTTATAAAAGGCAGATTGCAGAAACCTATGACTAGAATTGTATAAGCGGCGAACTATGATTTGAGGCCGATTTTCAACTGGAAGTTATAGGATAAACGGTTTCTGCGTTGAGTCACCTTGTATAATTGCCTCGAAAGTAAAATATACCTAGTTTGAGTTGTTAGGAATAATTATTTCCTCTCACTGTTTGCATCATTGTATGAACGGAATAATTCTGTTAGTGTTAGATTACAATCAATTAGACAATGAAACTTCTTCACCTTTCCCTATCCAATTGTTTCGAAAATTACAGATATACAAGTTTTCCTTTTAAGTCGGCCAATAAGACGTTTTTGGAGAATTAATGAAAATATCGTTCTGAAATCTTAGGGTGAGCCTTGAGGATGAGGGAAATCTTCGCCTAAAATATTTTCAAGTCGACAGTGTTGCCATGTCTCTCTCAAACGCATAACTACTTTCTTATTTCAAATGGAACTACCTATCTTATTCTTTATTTATGTATTGCTTCAAAACCAAACTTGCACTATAACCTACTAAAGAAATTCTCTGCCATGCACTGTTGCCAAGTTATGCACACATTCTTGAAATTTTTGACATCTACATTACAAGTTTGGAAATGCAATATCTCAATTATGTTTTATGCGAACGGAAACAAACTCAGCAGTCTTAAAGTAGAGAATCCATGCATTCATGTGGTATATCCAGTATTTCGATACATCGAAAGGTTCTTCGGAAATTTTGATCGGAAAATGTGGATCTTAAAATTGAAATATCTCGAGATTTTCAAATGGCAACTTCATATTTTTACAGTATTCGATTCTAAATAAAAAACGAATGGCAGTCTCCTTTCACACTAATTATTTATTTTGGATAGTTTTCGAATGAGATAAAAACTACTGAAATCCTTCAGTATTCATAAGGGGAATTATCGGAATGAATTCTATGGTTTAGGTCATCAACATTGGGCCAGGATTACCGAAAGCCAAAACAGTTTTCGGAATTTATTTCCAGTCATTCTTGCTAAATGTGAATAACGATTGTTGAAGGTCCTACAGCTCCTTTCAATAATTTTTTGGCATTCCCCGTGAATTGTGAAACAACCTGAATCGTGTTTGAATAACATGGGTAAATTTTTTTCTATGATATCCATGATCATTGAACACTTTTTATGATTTCAACCATAGAATATATACTTCAATAATTTATACCTCATAATGAAAGAGCCATTTTATAGTATACAGAACCATAGATCATGGCTCAAAATACTGAAGAATTTCAGTGTTTTTCCTCTCGAGAACTATCCAACATAAATGATTAGTATAAAAGGGGACTGCCATTAATTTTTTATTTACAATCGAATGCAGTAAAATGAATATGTGGTTGCCACTTGAAAATCTCGAAATATTTCAATTTTAAGTTTTACGTTTTCGGATCAAAATTTCCGAAAACTGTGGTATACTGAGTATACCACATAAATGCATGGATTCTCTACTATGAGACTGCTAAGTTTGGTTCCATTCGCAAGAAAATAATCGAGATATTGCATCTCAAAAGTTGCAATGCAGATATCAGAAATTTCAAGAATGTGTACTTGGCAACAGTGCATGGCAGAAATTTTTTTAGTCGCTTACACTTCGAATTTGGTATTGAATCGATACATAAATAAAAATATAGGTAGTCCCATTCGAAATAAGAAAGTATTTATGAGTTTGAGATAGATGTGTCACTACCGTCGTCTTGAAAATATTTTAGGTGAAGAGTTTCTTCACCCTCAAGGCTCCACCTAAAATTTCAGAACGAAATATTCACTAGTTCTCCAAAAACGTCTAATAGGTCAACTGAAAAGGAAAACCCTGTATGAGCAAATGGCATATTCGTTTCTGTATTACTAACACTTTATTCTCGAAACAAAGCACTCATGGCCGTGTTTAGATTGTCATATAATCTTTTTCAATCGTATTCTCAAATTTTTTTTTCATTCGATGTTATGCAATTTTCCCTTATAAAAATAACTAACTACCTTAGATTGAGGAATGCTAATTGTTTGCAAAAAAAGGTAATCATTATTATTTAAAACTAATTAATTAGTTAATTTATGAACACTTTCACGATACAATCACTTTCCAATTGTTAAGTTATCGTAAGAACAACAAGCGGTTTATGCTATTTCCAGGTGGTTTTTATCTCAATGTTGACGTTTTTCGGAGAACAATCTTCATTAAATACAAAGGCATGAAATGTGTTTAATTTGCACTTACCGAATTGACAGAAAAAGGCAATAAACAATACTTTGAACAACATTTTTGTACTGATATATAATCGTTTAAACGCTTGCACCTTTATATAGTGATGTAGAAATATATTTGTTGAGCCGATGTTATCTCTATTTTATTAATTTTCATATGACAGTCTTCCACCGATTACCGTACCCCAAATCTGCTGAACAACCTGTTTTCCATAACATTTGTTGTAATTATGCCGATAAGAATTCATGTACCGTTCGAAAATGGCGAGGAAATTTAATCAGTAAGTAAAGATGCATAAACATTATGGTTTGGAAAAATACGACAAATTTTTGCGGAAGAAGCTATACAGGGCGGACAAAGATCGATGTCTACTGAAGGAATCTCGAGAACTAGAACAGCTGAAGGGTTTTCCAATAAGAGGTGTTATTTTGATATTCAAAGAAAAATGCCATTTTTCAATATAAAAGATCGGATGTTTAGTGTACTATGAAGAAGAAGTTATGTCGTTAATAGTGGAAAATAACATCAGGCAAATGAGCACCACGACCACGCTTACAGGACCATATCCTTTTAATGAAATTTCCCATAACCAAATCGCGAAGTGGCTGCCCTATGTCCTCGATAGCCTCACGAATTTCATCTTTGAGGTCATGAATCGACGCTTGGCTATTGGCGTAGACATTCTCTTTCACGTGGCCCCAAAGGAAGAAGTCGCAGGGAGTTAAATCACAAGACCTCGGTGGCCAATTGTGATCACCTCTTCAAGAGATAACAGTCCGGAATTTTTCCCGCAAAAGATCGATGGTTTCGTTGCTTGTGTGGCACGTAGCGCCGTCTTGTTGAAATTAAACGCCGACCAGTTCAATACTATCCAATTTCTCGATAGCGCAATCCATTATTTTTCTTCTCTTCAACACTTTCTGCTACAGCAGCAATATTCCTGGCTGTTCTTGAGCGACGTGCACGGGTTTTATTCTTCACATCACTAACTTGTCCCAACAGCTCGAATTTTTCCACCAATTTCTTTATTGCGGTCCTACAAGCCTACAAGGTGCTTCACGACGACCCATAAATGTTCGAGTTTTAAGAACCGTCTCTGCCAAATTTTCACCCTTTTTATAGCGAATTTTAATAATTTCAATGCGTTCTTGAAGCGTGTATCGTTCTATTTTATTAATGGCGTAGTTTTTACTTGTCAAATGTCAAAAAATGATAGCTTCAAACGTGATATCTACCGAAATAGCGGGCTATTCAAAATAACACCCCTTATTGGAAACCATTTAGTATAGAGAAAAATAGGTTACCAAGATAAGTGGATCACACTGTATGTCAAGTTCAAGAAAAGCGAAATTATTCGCATGAATACCTTATCGAACAAGGCTATTATTAATACTGTCAAACTGCATATCAATATTTTATTCACCACTGAATATCGTGTTAATTTCAATTCTAAATGAACACAGACCTGCGAATAGCCGAAAAATACATCAATTTATTCTGCATGACTGAAAAAATCGAAGAAAAATGTAGCAGCTGGTGCTCTTGAGAGCTCATTGCTAGAGCAAGGAGGCTATTACCTCAATATTTTGTACAGAACTTGAGATTCTCACTAAATATATAAATGCAAAATCTCAGCACGGTCGGAATAATATTCTGGAAATTATTCAAAATCTGAAATATGTACAAAATTGACAATTAAAAAAATCCTGTTGATGCCATCTTCTTGAAATTTTGCATGAATATTCAGTATATCAATGTTCATTCCCAAATTAAATTTAACTCAAATCGGATATCTTGTTATGGCAATATGGATTATTCTTTTCAATATTCCAATTGAATTTTCTATGGTTCTGTTAACAATATGACCACAACATTTTGTACGAGGCTTATATGAGCATTTTGCATGTGGCCGCAACATTTCACTTCGATTGGTTTCGTTATGTCTGAGATATTGAGGAACAAAATTTTTGGATAACAATATTTTATGGAACATCCTGTATGATTTGGCTGGAGAACGAGCTTAATCGCGGCATTTAGGAACCGAAGAAACCCTTAAAATCTCAAGTCTTTAGGACAATACCTTCGAAAATGTTCGTGCTAACGGCCGAACGGCAATACGGACAGAATTGAATTGGACCACGAGCCCTATCGTTTGAGACCATTTCCGGCTCAAAATTCGAAAATTACAGACATTTGGCAAAAAGATGTGGCACTCGTTAAAGTAGAACGAGTGCTCAAAAATCATAAGGAAACTCATAAAAGTCCAACAGATCTTTGAATAGAAATTTTCAAATGGAGTTTTTCCTATATTTAGTGGTGATTTAATTATTGATATTAATTGCGACAGCACTACTAATATACTTGTTTGATAGGGTTGTTTATGCGAATAATTTTGCTCTACGGTCGAATATTCTGGAAATTATTCAAAAACTGAAATATGTGAAAACTTGGCAATTAAAATGATTAAATTAAATGGTTCTGATGATGCGATCCTTTTCAAATTTTTCATGAACATTCGTATTTTCAATATTCCAATTGAATTTTCTATGGTTCAGATAATGCGATCTTCTCGTAATTTTAACCCGAATCGGATATCTTGTTATGGAAATATTAAGATTCTTCTTTTCGATATTCCAATTGAATTTTTTATGGTTCTGTTAACACTGTAGCCACAAAATTGTGCATGAGGCTTATTATGACCATCTTGCATGTGGCCGTTATATTATCAGGGAGTTGAACCCTATCGTTCGAGACCATTTTCGGCTCAAAATTAAAAGATTACAGACATTAGGGCAAAACGATATGGAACTCATGTAGAACGAGCGCTCAAAAAGGCATAGTGTGATATTTACTTATCTGAGTTATCTGAGGTTCATCGACATCTAAAGGGTTTTCCAATAACAGGTGTTATTTTTGATAGCCCGCTATTCCGGTAGATGTCACGTTTGAAGCTGTCAGTTTTTGACATTTGACAAGTAGAAACTACGCCATTAATAAAAATGGAACGATACCGTAAAGTGGGGCGAAGTCGGACGATTTTCAAATATTTTTGTGAATAACTTTCTTAAACTGAGCAAAAAAATTCTGAAAAAAATAATTAAGATTCCATGATGCCCCCCAAATATAATCTGATCATTTCTTTATCCTGAAATTTTAGCTTCTCACTATTTTTTTGTGGTAAAGAGTGTCCGCGTTCACCCCTATGTGTGGGGTCAAGGCGGACAGCCGTATATTTCAATTCAAAAACGTCTTCGAGCCTTGTATTGGATGAAGACGGACACAAAAACATCTTTTAATTATACAAAAAGAGGTGACATTTCAATGGATATCAATTAAACTCTCATCATGTTTGAAATTTTTATTGGAAACAGATAAGAAAATATAAAAAATATTCTGATGAGAAAATGAATGAAAACATCACAAATTAGCTTTCATTCTAACAATTTCAACATTTTCAACGTATAAAGAAAAATATTCTGACAGGAAATGAATATAACGAAAACAAACAAACCTTATTCTATTAATATTTTCGGGCAACTGAGGAAACTGAAACCTTTGGCTCCGCAGATCATTAACCTTCCTCAAATTTTATTATGTGGCTTGCTGGAACATTCTCAACGACTTTTTTCAAATTTTCGAAATAGTCTTTGGCAGTGCCTGTGCTCTTTTTATATTTTGGGCTAGTATTTCTGTCAAGATTTTATTATGCTGTTTGTTAATAAAATTACGAAACCAATCAATTCGGGATAGTTATCCTTGAATTGATCAATCTTCACGTCAATTCTTTCTATCAAGAAAGCTCTTTACTAAAAGACGAATGTCGCTTCTAGTGATTGGAAAACCCCATTTGGATAATGTGATTATTCCGTCGACCAATTTTTTGTCGTCTAACTCAGACAGTTTTGTTGTCCTCCATGTTTTTTTTTGTTTTATTCCTTTCACCTTATCATATAACGCTGACTTTGGTATACCATAACACTCGGCAGCTTCTCTAAATGTTTTTCGATGACTTTTAACATCGTTCACAGCTTTTTGTAAATTTCATGGGTGTAATTCATAAATGAAATGCCAATTTTAGCCTTATACTGCCGGCCCATTGTGTCCGCCTTCACCCCTACAAAGGGAAATTTTTTGAATCTCTTCATTTATCATCAAGAAGGAATTATTTGAAGAAGTAATTTTTATAGCTATCTCTTCTCGATTAATTCCTTAACGACTTAGAATATGTTTCATGCAAGCATTCTCCACTATTTCTTGTGTGCAAGAGTTTCTTTTAGAATTGTAAAAAGTGGAATTATTACATTCAATAAGACGTACCTGCAAGCTACAAGAATGATTATCTTCTTTAAACGATCCGCACAGTACCTTTGCTAGACTTTAACTAACTCGCGTTAGTCGCGTTAAACCCGGGATCTTCTGTTGTAACCACTTGATATTTATTATTTTAACCCTAGTGTTCACTGTCTTATTTTATCTGCCGCACCGCCACTGAGTAGATTGATGCGTTCGACCTTGATCCGTCGATTTTTATGACTTCTGCAGCAGAATTGTGTACGCGTGCGTATTGATATTTGTTTTGTTATTGTTTGTAATGTAACCATTTATATCTATATTTAAATTTTGACTTCATCGTATTTGTGATTTTTCAAAGACCATAAAATGTGTCAAGGTCGATTCTTTGTCCTGGCTGGAGAACTGTGCTAGACTGCTGCATCGTGAGTTATTTATTGTACTATTGACAATTATTTTCAATTATCTGTTTTGTCTTCTCTCTTTGCAGTTGTCTAGTTACTTGGCTCTTGAAAATGATGAGAGATACTCATCGAAACTAGTCGAGCAGGCAAGAATTGCAGTCATTAATAAACAGTCTCACCAATAAAAAGGCATTTTCAAATTATTTCATTATTTAAACTAACTCGTTATAGTCAAAACATTCTAATTTGATCTTACCGGTTCACGTGACTTTGACGAAAACGACGGTAAGAACCGAGTGTCCGTTTTCACCCCTACTGTCCGACTTCGCCCCATTTTACGGTACACGCTTCAAGAAGGCATTGAAATTATTAAGATTTGGGGCTTAAGGCTTATAAAGTTCTGTTAACACAAGAACTCAGTTCGGCCGATCATCAACAAAGTCGTGTCTTTGCTGATTAGGTCGTTGAAATGCATGAAAATGATCCGGAATTCCATCTGAAAATCATCTGAGTAATGAGGCCCATTTCCACCTCGGTGTCTTCGTCAACAAGCAGAATTGTCGTATCAAGGGCTCAAGAGTTATTGTTGAAAAGCCTTTCTATCCTTAACGTGTTACTATTTGGTGCGGTTTATGGTCCTTCGGAGTCATTGGACCTTACTTTTTCGAAAATGAGGCTGGAGCAACAGTTACGGTGAATGGATTGCGCTATCGAGAGATGTTTAATGATTTTTATGGCCGAAATTGGTTAGTATTGATCTGGAAAACATTTACTTTAAACAAGACGACGCTACGTGCCACACAAGCAACGAAACCATTGATTTTTTTATCACAATTGGCCACCGAGATCTTTTAATTAAACTAACAACTTCCTTTAGTGCCACGTGGAAGAGAAGGTCTTTGCCAATAGCCCAGCGTCGATTCAATATTTCAAAGATGGAATTCGTGAGGCTATTTATTTATATTTTCCACTATTAACGGCATAGCTTCTCCTTTATAATGAAATGAACATACAATCATTTATATTGAAGAATGGCATTTTCTCTGAATATCAAAATAACACCTCTTATTGGAAAACCCTTTACCTAGTAAGGACGATTACTCAACGTCCACTGTTAAATTAATAATTAAGGGATTCAACTTTATATAGTTTTATTTGGTATACCAATAACTCTACAGCATATTTCTGAATTTTATAATTATCATGGAATAATTTTACAACAAATCTATCAACAATTACTCTTGTTCTAGTTGGTTCATTTTTGGCCAGCACATGGTGCCTAGATATGTTCACTAAACTACAAATAAAGTTTCGATGAACTGTATACGTATGAGATTAAATAAAGATGGCAATCGATGTATATTAAAATTGAACTTGGTGATGACAACTGTACTATGTAGGTCAATTCGATTAGGGAATATGTATTTTCAATTTAATTTACATCCAGCTTTGTGTAGCATTGCATTTGGTAAAAGGAAGACGTTTATCAATAACAATATTTTGATTAGCGTGTTTCACAACTCTAGGTGCACACTTTCCATTTTATGACACAAAGCTTCACAAATATACAGCTCATAATAATACATAGTATGTAACATGAAGTAGGTAGATAGTTGATTAGGTACATATGAGTAGTACTTCGAAATTTAGTGGCGTATAGAACCTTTCTTTTTGAACAGTGTAATTGAAATAAAAAGATTGAAAAGAGCAACGGTTTTTCATTTATACTACAAACCTTTACTATATCTTTCCTCTTAAAAAAAATTCTAGTAATTCTAAATATATTTTTCATTTGATAAGTTACACATATGGCAGTAATTAATAACGGTTCATCTTTTGCACATAGTATCATTAGATAATGGATATCAGTAGTTACCGTATCTATCTTCGATTTGAAAATTCAATTTTTCTTAATTGAGTTAATAAGTGGATCGGAATGACCATTCTTGAGATACCTTTACTCAGTCTGTATTCACCTGGAAATTTCTGATTTTATATACATACACGATGCAAAATGAATTAAATCTGACTCTCCTCTCCTTGGAATTAAGTCGATTATATTATTAAGGGGCTGCTACATCAGTCATGACAAAACAACAATTATGTTTTAACCTCTCTCGTTAATTACTTTCTCCTTCTTCAAATGAGATTATTCATGTTTAAGATTAGATCGCAAAAATCAGACAATTTCTTGTTTCAAAAATAAAATATAATTAGTGATTTAACTATGTACAGGATGGGCATATTTCGATGTTTTAGCACTACAATCTTTAAACCAGAGGAGAAAGACAAAATCTGATACCCATTTCTCGATATCTTCTTCTGAGAAACTAACAAGAGTATTATTCATTTTTGGCTACCTTCTTTAGTTTTCGAGTTATGAGCGAAAATTTGAAAAGTGTCGACATTGAAAAAAATTCTTATCTCGGCTAATACTGGTCGTAGAGCTCTGAAATTGAAATATTACAAAGGCATTTTTTTACGAAGAATCCAGTGGCGTGCTCGTCTTTTTCGCAACATTTCTAATTACGAAGCTGTGACCCAAAGTTATGTTTTTCAAAAAGAAATACTAGATTTTTGTATCATTTTCTGAAAGCTTAATTTTTTCTGATTTCAAAAATATATAACATTGTATGGTTTGTGTCAATATAAGTATAGAAAATGGTCAAAAACCTATGGATGCCTAAATGGTTACTTTTTTCATCGTTAAAAAATCTTTTTTTCGCCGTTAGAAAGAGAAGAAGAAAGAAAGAAATAATTATATTTCAGATGAAAATTCACACTCACAGTTGTACAAAAAATGTTGTTTGTATTTCGTGCGTACAAAATTCGTGTTTTTATGGCACCTTCAAGTGAATTTTTGGCGTCGACCTGGAGGTCTTGGCCAAAAGTTGACACATTTTTTTCACGCACTCAATACAAAAATAACTATTTTGATAGGAATCTAGTGGCTCAATTTAATTTTTGCTGAAGGGTTTCCTTCCTGATTTATTTCATAATTTTTTGTTTCTTCCTATGGAAACAATGAATTTTTTCAACTTTAAAGTATTCATCTTTTTCTTGTAGTTTCATAAATATATAACATGTCATAAATCGACATCAGATCAATGGCGATACTAGGAGCGGCAGGAGTGGCCAAAAATTTCCAGAAGGGGTAGTGATGAATGAATTGGAAACATAGCCACACCAAAATTTAGGGTGGTCTGAGTCAACCCTTGTTCCTTTGTTGTAGTTCAGGGATCACCAATTGGCATCACCCTGTACATAGTTTAATCAATAATCCATGTACTGACAAAACAGCAAATAAGTTACAGTTGCTTCAAAACTGAAAATAACATGAGATTTAGCGGTAAAATGCTACAAAATTCGAAATGATGATTATCACACAGTTCCTGAATGTTCTCGGAACATTATTCATCTCAATATTGAATTGGAATATGATCCCTGAACGTCGAAGGAATATTTAATACATTTTGAGGATATCCGTTTAGAATTGAACTACGAATTTATATATTATACATATAGTAGGAGAGCTGGCACGAATTTTTGGGTAGGTATTTGAGGCAAGCTGAAAACTTGTCAGATGCCTCTCCTATTATATCCCAACTCGGGATTGCAGATCTGGCTGGTGAGTAGCGGGGCTAAATCAACCCCTACATTTTTAATGGCCTGGCAGGTAGAAAGCCCTACCGAAATGATCTGTCTTTTTGGGAATCTTATTTTTTAGTTATAAGTAACACTCCATTAAAATTTCAAGCTGCCTCAAAAACATTTTTTATAATTTTTTGCAACATATTTTTGCACGCGTCCGGCAATGTTAAAACCCTGATTAAATTATTTGGCAGCTTGAAATTTTAATGGAGTGTTACTTATAACTGAAAAATAAGATTCCCAAAAAGACAGATCATTTCGGTAGGGCTTTCTACCTGCCAGGCCATTAAAATGTAGGGGTTGATTTAGCCCCGCTACTCACCAGCCAGGTCTGCAATCCCGAGTTGGTATATAATAAGAGAGTAATCTGACAAGTTTTCAGCTTGCCTCAAATACTACCCAAAAATTCGTGCCAGCTCTCGGACTAATATTCTTTGAAACATTTATTCACTGAGGATAGATGCTCAAGGTTTTTAAAATCTTGAAGTGGAATTTACATCCAGGTATATACGCCACTAGATATTCGATTCTCTATACAAGTAACGATGATGAATTACAGTACAATTATCTCAAAAAGGTTACAAGGATAGTAAAAGCTAAGATCCAAGAGGAGTAAAATGTACAAAAATATCGAAAGATACAGAGAAAGAGTAATACAAGATCTCGAAGAAACGACTATGAGATGGCACAAAATTTTGAACTAGAATATCATCTGTGAAAAATTCTATTTAACAATGGATAACAATCATTCGAAGATTCGTCAATGCTGATTGATCGCAAGGTATTTGCTAAAACGGTTCATACAATATTTCTTCTGAGTTAATATCAGTTCATTCAACCAGTGTAAGTTATAGATCCTCACAAGGAACTTCACATTCTAACAAAATGAAGCCCATCGCCAAAATATGGTCCATCGAGAAGGATACTCCTAAATTTTTCTACTTTTTGAGAAATATTGGTGTTGGGTGTTTCAGAACAAGTTTCCGTAAATTCAGGACTCAGGACTTCATTCTCAGATGATTTTATGATGTAAAGTTGCTATGGACTATGGGTCTCTGAAACATTGTTTCTGAAATACTCGATGTTGAAATTCTTAAAGAAAATGGTTTTTCGAAAATATTTTTGACACTGTACAGGATTTTTTTATTTTGGTGTGTTATGATGAGTACGCAATAAAACATCTTTTTTTCAATTCGAAATTATTTTCAATTTCCACTAGTGGTGTTCGTCCGAATAAATTTTGTGAAAAAAATGGAAAGCCAATTTTCGATTACATTTAATTATTTTTTGGGCAGAGGATAATCCAAAAAAGGTTAGATAAACTCTTTAGGTACTACGGCGAATTTTCTATTAATGTATGGATTGGATAGTAGGTGAATATTTGATTATATATTGTAATAAATGTCAATGATAATAATAATATGTGAATATGGAGTTCTTAGCTTAGTACATATTTCAACAGAGTAACGAATATAACATTCATGAGTTTTTCCATGTCATATTAATATCATCATTGATTTTCGTTTATATCGATCGAATACACTGGCATATTCAAGATCGTAATCAGCATTGACATTATACAGAGTGGAAAAAACAAACGATTTATTTCTTACTAGCTGACCCGACAAACCTAGTATGGTATAAGTAAAAAAATGTTGTATAATATGTTAGTTCATACGTTATATCTGATTTAAATTTAAAATTTTCGATTCACCCGATGTAACTTCACTTTTTGTCCAAATGTCAAATCATTATAACCTATAAGAACTCTTTGACTGCTTGATTGGTCGTAGAAAAGGATAGCCTTTAATTTTTTCTGAACATTTTTTTTTTGGAAATATTAGTTGAAAAAACCTTGCCCTGACATTATGAACATAACAAAAAAGGATTATCCAATTTGGTGCAGTCGTTAGAAAGATATGGCATTTTGACGGTAACCATAGATCCTGTTTTATCAATAAAGATATGATGTCAATAAGTAGACATTATTTCGAGATCTCCGAACTTTCTAAATTGCTCTTAAAACACATACAAATGCAGGTCATTCCTAAATCAATTGCAGTTTCAGTGAAATTCACAAAAAAGGAAATATTAAGAAGAAACAAAAAAGTACCTAAATTGTATCAAAATCGCATTCATTGGAACAATTTAAATGAATATGAAAAACAATTTTTTAAATTTTTTAAATCCAAGGAAAAAGGTTCATCTTTAGGTATTTGATTCTCCTTTTCCAGCAAAGGCTTTTACTTTCATTTCTAAAACTTCAGTTAGAATAGACTACCTAGAGGAATAAATAAACAATTAAAAAATATATATCGATATAAGTACATAATACATGATATATATAATATTTCATAAATGAAATAATTCCAATTAAATGGCTATTGAGCCATGAATATATGAATTTACTCATTTTGAATTTTCCACTCTGTATCATCATTGAACTACATTAACATGAACATGGTTACTTATTATAACAATCTATGAAAAAATAGAACACGATTTTTGCTGCTATGATCTAATTACACTTCGTAAAATCAAAAGTTTGATGAATAAAACAATTGATTATCGGTCAAAAGAAAAGTAAAATCAGTCAATCATTTGAAAAATAGTTTCATCGTGAGTACATCTGCTTCTTTTGAGTTTATAGTATATTATGATTTCGAGAAGAATTTCATTTATTCGCATTCTTCTGAATAAAAATCATTTCCATTAAATCTTTTGTGATGTGATTTATATAATGTTTCATTATTTTGTATTTATCTGCTGAATGTCAACATAAGTTTTAATACACCAGCAAGTAATTCACGTTTTTAATTAGGGAAAATGCTATTTTATTACAGAATGTATCATCCCTCTTAATCTATTTGAATATTTTAAATGATACTATTATACAGTCCGCGTCAAAATTATGGAACGAATCATTTTCTTAGAGAAAAAATATTTGGCAACAAAATCCTGTGACAGGTCATTTTTTGCTTAATTTCTACCAAATTTGTATGCATTTTTGACGGATTTTGTTTAACGTTGTGCCATCCCCATTGTAAATTTTTTGAAGGGGAGAAAGTGGGTCATATGAATTTTTGGCAAGGTCTTTTATCTTTTACAGGCGTGCAGAAATTTTCAAGAAAAAAATTGGTAGTTAGTTCAAAAGAGGTTTTCAGTAGGTATGAGAACGAACAAAACGTTATGGCGACTTTCATTCAGTGACAAAGGGTATAGCCGGGTTTCAATGGTAAATCTGCCCCCGCGGCCTTTTCGATTCATATTGAGGGGATCGATTAGGCATTGAATGAAAATAATTCAGCCAACTTTTCAGCTTTTTATCTCTAGCCATTTTTGAGATTTCTGTGAAAAACACTTTTTTCGTTTTTATTTTTTTTCTCTTGTGATATCCAAAATTTTCGAATGGTGATTTTTTCTGTCGATTCTTTGCTATTGAAGGAATAGACGTATAATTTTTTTATGAATTTCAGCTGCAAAATCTATTTTTAGGAAGAAAATTAAAGTTTTTGTCATTTGTTTTTCGGTGTTCTTAAAAAGTGTCCACCGCCATTTTTTGACATAAAATGTTTTCTTTGGCCCTTTATACATTGGAATTTTTTTTTTCACATTTGGTGGAACATTTGAAAAAAATTAAAACTGTTTGAAATTTAGGATTCAACAGATATCCATCAAATTTTGGTACCGTTGTATTCATATTGGCTTCTGAACAATATTAGTGAAAAAAACAATTGGCGATCTGTTTTAGTTTGGGAGATATGGGCCCCCAAAGTCCGAAAAATATTCACCTGAAAGTCACTTTTCTCACTACAGAAACACTGAATTACCGCTTTATTAAGTTTAAAGCCTCTCTGAACATTTTAACATGAAGATTTGATTCATTTTATTTCAGATATTTCAATAATTGTTGCAAAAACATCGAAAAAATTCTAGGAAAGCCCGCCGTTCCTTATGGTAAGTTTGGCACTACCGCGTCTTTCAGCAAGTGCCATTAGGAAATGATAGAGGATTTACCGGTATGCATCGTGTCATATTCGCGCGAAATAATTCGCGGTAGTGCCAAACTTACCATAAGAAACGGCGGGCTTTCCTAGAATTTTTTCGATGTTTTTGCAACAATTATTGAATATATCTGAAATAAAATGAATCAAATCTTCATGTTAAAATGTTCAGAGAGGCTTTAAACTTAATAAAGCGGTAATTCAGTGTTTCTGTAGTGAGAAAGTGACTTTCAGGTGAAATATTTTTCGGACTTTGGGGGCCCATATCTCCCAACTAAAACAGATCGCCAATTGTTTTTTTCACTAATATTGTTCAGAAAGCAAATATGAAACAACGGTACCAAAATTTGATGGATATCTGTTGAATCCTAAAATTCAAACAGTTTTAATTTTTTTTCAAAATGTTCCACCAATTTAAAAATGTGAAAAAATTCCAGGGTATAAAGGGCCAAAGAAGACATTTTATGTCAGAAAATGGCGGTGGACACTTTTTAAGAACACCGAAAAACAAATGACAAAACTTTATTTTTTTCCTAAAAATAGATTTTGCAGCTGAAATTCATAAAAAAATTATACGTCTATTCCTTCAATAGCAAAGAATCGACAGACAGAAAAATCACCATTCAAAAATTTTGGATATCACAAGAGAAAAAAAAAATAAAACGAAAAAAGTGTTTTTCACAGAAATCTCAGAAATGGCTAGAGATAAAAAGCTGAAAAGTTGGCTGAATTATTTTCATTCAATGCCTAATCGATCCCCTCAATATGAATCGAAAAGGCCGCGGGGGCAGATTTACCATTGAAACCCGGCTATACCCTTTCATCAGGTACCATAGTCACAGTAAATGAGCCATGACCAAGTGCACATACGAAACACCTCTTCGAACCAACTATTAGCTCTGAAAATTTCTGCACGCCTGTAAAGAAGATACAAAGACCTTGCCGAAAAAGTGCCACATAATCCACTTTCCCTATTCGAAAAATTCAGATGGTTGATGAGGATGGCACAGGGTGCAACAAAAATCCTTCAAAAATGCATAATGGTAAAAGTGAAAAAAAAATTATCTGTTCAGGATTTGTTTCCAAATGTTTTTCTTCTAAGAAAATGAATTGGTTTCATAATTTTGATGCGCACTGTATAGGAATTTGAATTGAATTGATGTTTTTTATATGCATCTATCATTTGCCTTATGTTTCACAGAATTAATAAGGATGAACTAGGTAGGTCCTACTATGCATAGGAGGAGGCATATTTTTTTATCACTTTCAACAATTCGAAGAATATTTCATTGTCCATTGAGTGTACCTACAGTACTCCGGATTTTCATCTTCAATATATTCAATACTGAATCGCATCGTTTGAGGAGACAGATTCCAGAAATAAAAAATTTTCAATAATAAGAGATCAAGCGCATTAGGGATTCGTCAAATATTTGATTTTTTAACGAAGAACTTGACTTGATAGTCAGCTTATGGCAAATGAATACTCGACTCTTGAATTGACTTGATTTGAGATATTTATTACTTGACTTGAAATCAGGCTACTTGGTATTACTTGATCTTGATAAGTACGCAAAAATTGATGTTTAGATAAAATAATCGATGTTTTTTCAATCGATATTACTCATTGGCCTTTTGTCAGAGCAATCTTTTTACGAGGAAATATTTTCAAGCAATTGAATGGAGATGACAAAGAGGCTTTCTTTTTTCTTTGCAACTAGTTGCATAATGAAATAGGAGTATTATAATGTACTACATTTAAAAATCATCATTGAACACATCGTACCTTTAAAAGTGAACCGTTACTTAACAGAAGTATCCAATTTCACTGCAGGACAAAAAAACGAAGATATATCATTTGCATCATTTGACTCTTAACACAAAATCCACGGAATTAAAACCTTATTTTCGGGATCAATATGATGCTATTTTTATTCATGTCATCTTCTTACTTCTTTCTTATGTTAATTGAATAATTATTTTTAATAACTTTACTGATAGTGAATTGTTAAAAATTATAAAGAAATTTGAGTTATTGTTCGGTTTTATTGTATAGCAAGTTACAGAAAAACTTTCAAAAAGAAATACCTAGTCAAAAATGAACATAATCTCAAGATTCAACAATACGACGAACAAACCAATGTAAATTGTTTATCAATTTTTTATTGATTGAAATGCTGTTAGGAAAAGATAATGCACACGTCTGAGAAATTTATTATTATCAATCAAACTTTTCAAATCCCCTGTGACTGAACGAAAGTAACTGTTTGCCAATTATAATGAGCGAAAAACAAAATTTCTTGAGGCAGCGAGGTTTAATTGAAATCAACAACTTTTTTCTTAAACTTTCGTCCCCTCTCCTCAATATGCGCGGTTGCAATTGGTATAGTTACGGTTTTGCACTTTGCTGAACATTCAAGATCGGTTTTGTAACAACGCTATCTAGCTTGTTATGACGAACTT